>JAIUCT010000001.1:40569421-40590685 GCA_021307375.1 Tetraneura akinire | reverse complement strand
ATGAACTCAAAAGACTCGGGGTGAGTATTTCATTTAACAAGTTAAAATTATTCAAACTTAATATAGGTTATAAATGATAATTTGAACATAATGTCGATTTATAATAATTTGTAATAACAAAAAGCATGGGCAGGTAAACCAGTGTAGAAAGGATAGAATTGTAAAGAGGATATTGTTGAACTTCGATAAACATTTAATTCCAATGGTAAATCATTAACTTCGTGAAAATGATTCATCAGAAAATATATGTATAGATTAAAATTTTTACATATACTAGTTTCTACATTCAATATAAATAAATGGTCATAACACCCCTAAATGAATCACCCATATACCAAAATCTGACAGTACTTCGCTCAGAATCGTATTTCGAATGTAATGATTTTTCATTGCATTCAAATGTTAATCAAAATTCAACATTATATTTTTTACACCTGTATCCCTTCATTTGATTTTTATACTGTAAACAGTTAAAAAAAAAAAAAATTGAAAATGTAATAATTACAATTAAGTGGAACTGCCTTAATTAATAATTTGAGTTTTATATCTTATATTTATCTTATATCTATTATAATTATTTATATATATACTCCTACTAATAAAATAGAAAGTATATAATTAATATTTTATTTAAAAATAGGTGGATATTGACATTGAACTACCTCTGATACCTACGTTACCTACTGTACCTACGTTACCTTCTGTACCTACGAAGCCCACGTTATCTACGAAACCTACGTTACCTACGGAACCTACGTTACCTACGGAACCTACGTTACCTACGGAACCTACGTTACCTACGGAACCTACGTTACCTACGAAACCTGCGTTACCTACGGAAACAGAAGTAACATTTGTCACGCCGACCACACCAAAAGTACCCGTAATGTTTCCACAAATCCATATATAGATGGAAAATACAATGTTATATAGGTGGTCTGACAGAAGAAGATCAGTCACGAAATATGACCAATTAATCGAAATATACAATTTGATATTATTCATATATTGTACCTATAAGACTCTATAAATTTCTGTAAAATAGAAAATTAATATTATACATAAATACTATTTTAGTTTTAGATTATTATACACATATAGCTGTTAAAATATGAAGACAAATATAATAAAAACTTATTTAATAAATATATAATTTACCAATAATATTCTATGCATTTTTTAATGATGTATATTGATAACAAAATATCAAAATACGTATTTTACCATATTTATCTATAATATTATAATGCATGAAATAATATACGTTATTTTCTAGAAACTAATTACAAATATTCAATTAATTTATACCAATTAATATTAAGGCGGTTGGAAGTCGATATTATTTTCAAGCATTTAGATCAATAAGCAAAAGAATATTTAAGACCCTTCCAATTGTTCAATTTTAATTTTGAAAAAATATTTAAACTTGTGAATCTTTTTTCTATGTTATTTAGGAAATAGTTTTTTATTTTTTTTATTTTATGTATTTTTAATATACAAATTAAAATTAGAAAAATCTGTAAACTTATAATATATGTTATATTGGACGATCCAGATATACTCGTAATATTGAAAATCGATTTCCTACATAACGTAGAAAAGAGGGCTACGAATTTAAATATGTTTACAAAATTAATATTGAATAATCGAAAAATGCTAATTTTTCTTCCGCTTTTGATGCTTTTAAATAGTTATTCGGATCAAATATAATTTCAGTAGTCCAACAATGACATGTGCATGCGCGTGTGACCGTTAGTGTATTTCTCACCCTTATAATAGGTATTTCCAGTATACTGTACAATCTTCGACGGCGCATCTACTCAAACTAATGATCATTTACATTTCACATAAACACACTGTGTAACGAGAAAAAATTATAATATTGCCTATTCGTAACTCCTTACAAATAGTCTACTTCCAACCGCCTTTAATTTTAAGATCGCAACTTATGAGTATTAAAATCGATCCAATTATTAATTTTAATGTTGTTGTTCATATAATAACTTTATCACATATATAGATGATATATAATAAAGCATATATAGTTCCATACAAAGTATGTGAAAAAGAAAAAATATAAGCTGATTCTCCTGCCGCAGGAATACAGGTGTGCAAATCATAGTGTTTAATTTTAATAGAATTTGAATGAACGATTTGAAAAACTATTCTGAGCGTAATTAAATCAGATAATTTAGGTATTGATTAAAATTTTGACATTTTTTATTAACACATACTAACATTTTTTATCACACTTATTAACAGGGACTATATAGCTAATATAGGTACACATATAGTACATAAATGAACATCCTATGTAATGTTCAAGTCTCTAAGTTCAATATAAATGCTCATAAAATCCTTTGTCATCTAAATATCCATATCTGACAGAACTTCGCTCAAAATACTTTTTTCGAATGCAAAGGTTTATCAATGCATTCAAATTCCAATTAAAATTAAACGCTATGATTTGCACACCTGTTGACCTGTTTTATCCCTGCGACAGGATTATCATCTCTTCTTTTTTATACTTTAAATTGCTATAAAAAAAAAAATTGTAAATGTAATAATTCACAATTAATTGGAACTAAGTTAAGTAAAATGTATTTAAGCTTCAATAAAATTTTCAAAATTTTTAAAAAAATTTATGTCAATTTATTTAACATTATTATAAAATATTGTAATATAATTAGAAAAATCTATAGTCATATTTTAAATATTTTAATATATTTTAATTTTGGTTCATTGATGGTTGTATTAGTTTCAATAATATCATTATTTTGGTTGCTATTATGAGTATAGTATCAATAATAATTATTTATCACCCGTGTTGAGAAGAAATTCGTTCCAAAAGGAACGAGTTCTTTTTGAAAAAACGAGCATTGGAACTGCTTCCTTTAAAAATAAAGGAGCGAAGAAAATGAATGAGTTTTTTTTTTAGGAACGTGAACTAAAATCACAGTTCCTAGTTTCTTTTAATTTGAAAAGAAAAATATTAAATATGAATGTACTTAATATATAGTTTTCTTAAAATTAAAAATATCAACTATAAACAGCTATAAAAAAATTGAGCCTAGGGATTTTTCTAATATTTTGAATTAATATATAAATAATAATTAAGTAATATATAAATATACTTCAGTAAAATTTTCAGACTTTAATACCGAAAATTGCCAAATTTATCAAATATTTTATACAAAAAAAAGAGCTGATACTCCTGCCGCATGGGGATACAGGTTTGCGCATCATAGCGTTTAATTTTAACCCCGGTCCTGGACTACTCATACCAATAGGCAACTTTTAAATTATTGTATTTAATACAATTTTCACCATATTTTCTTTAGTGATATGTAAAATAAATCCTTAATATATGTTACTTCATTATAAAATATTAATTTTTAATAACTTCTAGAGAATTTTTGAATTATTTACACTTTTTTTCAAAAAATTGAATGATACAAATTTTTATGATATGATTTTTTCTTTGTGCTTACGATTTTCGTGATAAATGATATATTGATGATACTAAAAATCTGGGATTTTTTTTCCACGATTTAACATGTTTATTTAGTTATTCTAACCATCATTATTAACTTATCATTATTTTATCATTCATTTTACCGCCAAATAAAATGAGTCTTACACCTACTTCTACGAGTAAGTCGGGCAACAACGGTGTATAATCATTTATTTATATTAGATATAATCACCGGCGTACGTGATAATATTACATTTTTTATTTTCTTGTTATTTAATTTTAATTTTATGTTTATTCGACACAACTTAAATTTTGTTATTTTGTTTGAAATAAATAAGTTTGAATATTTGAAATGTAAACATCGGTTATTTTTCTACTCCTTAATTACCCGATCTACTTGTAGAAGTAGATAAACTATTTATTTTTTTACTCTTTTCTAGCCCGACCTACTCGTACAGGTAAGTGATGAAAATTTGCATATTACGAGTACTTCGCAAAAAAAAATTTTTTTTGTCTAATATTTTAAAAATATGTTAATTATACATATTTAGACTAAAAAAAAACTCCCGAATTTTTTTAACAAAAAAATAAAATTCCGAGACTGAAAGGGTTTTAATTAGAATTTGAATGCAATGATAAACTATTGCATTCGAAAAAACGATTCTGAGCGAAGTTCAGTCAGATTATAATGTAGGTATTTTTTAAAATATTAACATTTTTTATTAAATATTTAAAACTCAAAATTTTATCAAATTGTATAGTACATAAATGAACACCCTATATAATTGTCAAGTCTCTAAGTTCAATATAAATGCTCATAAAATCCTTTGTCACCTAAATAACTATATCTGACAGAACTTCGCTTAAAATAGTTTTTTCAAATGCAATGGTTTATTATTGCATTCAAATTCTAATTAAAATTAATCGCTATGCTTAGTTACGAGTGGGTTTCCCATAGCTGTTCCATTTGTTTGCTCAAGAAATTTGTAATTAAATTGAAAGAAGATCCCACTTGACAGGAGGGGCACGTGCCCCTGTGCCCACCCCCTGGATCCGCCACTGTATTCGAGTAGTAAAAGTGTCATCAGACAAAAAAAAAAAAAAAAACAGAATATAAAAGGATAAATGATAATGCCATGAAAGTGATACAAATGTGGAATGAATAATGTTGAATCTTCATTAAAATTTACATGCAATGATATATGATATATCATTGCATTCAAAAAAATGATTTTGAGCGAAGTTACATTAAAATTAAAAAATATGTTTATAGTAATGCATGTATCTTATTTGTTAAAGATATTGCACATTATAAATATCAATTTAATATTATAATACATAATGAGTTTAGAATAAAAAAAAAAAATTAATTAATAATATAACTTTTACTAATCGGGTCTATTTTTTGATAAGATAATTAATTAAACCTTATGGTGAATTAATAATTATTAAAATAAAAATCACGATGAATGATAATATAAATCCTGTATCATTTATGATTTACGAACATAAGTTATATTTAAAACCGGCCGTATTCATAGACAATACTTAAGAAAAAGTTTAGCTTAAACCATACTTATTATGTCTTAAATAATATTCATAAACAATACTTTTGTTTAAGAAAAGAATAAGCAATACTTAAATAGACAATTTAATAAGGTTGATCAATACCATGCTTAAGTAATACTTAAAGCTATATAGGTATCATTAATTATTATCATTAATTAATGTTAATAGATGTTATTTTCTTTTTCTCGGCTTTAAATTTATAAATCTCTTCAGATAAGTACCTATATAAATTATATAGATAAATTTTATTAGTTGACCGAAATCATGAGGCAAAAAGATGATAAAGAATTTGCATTAATATTAAGAAATTTAGCTAGAGGGCAAAACGACAAAAAACGGCATTTTTCACGAAAACTAAAATTTTGACAAATTCGGTTTCAATATTCCACGATAATTCGGGTAATTTTGAAGTTAGAGAATTGAAAATTTTATTAGGTATTATATATTTGTGATAAAATTTTGGAACTGTTACGTTAATTTTTCTACAAAATATAGGATTTATAGGAAAAATATTTAGTAAAATTCTCGTTTTTATGTATATAATGCTTGATAAAATTGGCCATTTTTGGCATCAAATTTTACTGAAGTATATTTACATATTACTAAACATCATACCAAAATATTAGAAAAATCCCTAGTCTCAATTTTTTTTATACCTGTTTAAATTTGATATTTTTAGTTAGTCGAAAATATTATGAAAAAAATTACGTAAAATATATTACTACGTTTATTATTACATCACTATATAAGTAGGCACTTACATATAATTAACAAAGTAAATTAACAAATATATTTTTTTTTTCATAGATTTTCCTTATTTTTCTAGTTTCTCCTTTAATATAATTATTACACAATTATTATTTATTAGAAAAAATCTATCATCTATGTTAGAATCATAAAATACATTGTGTTAAAATTATGAAAATTTAAATAAAAAACTAATTATCATCAAAATAATTGATAACAGAAAAATACATACATAGGTTACCGTGATAACATATGGTAATCAAACGTAACAGATGTTTAAAAACGCAACCGACGAAAGTTAATCTTAAGCAATGCTGTTACTTATAACTTATAAAAGTATAGCTTAAACTTAATTATGAATACCAATGATTAAGCATTACTTTTAAAAGTAACGAATAAGATTAGATTTAAGAATCGTCTATGAATACGAGATACGACCACTAGTGTATTTCTTTGTTTTTATTATAGACATTTTTATAAATAAACATGTAAATTATGTCTTTAGTTGATTAGATATGGGATATGACTTAAACATAGGATTATAAAAGTACTTATACTATTTAACAAATTCATATAAAATGTTGTCCAAAACTTATTTATATTCATTTAGAATTTTGTTGAAGTGAGATACTGCACTGTTCAGTTTACACGTCGTTGAGCTTATATTAATAGGTAATAACCAAACAAAATGAACATTACAAAAGTGTATGTTCAACTTTTGGTAAGTATTGATTTATCATTTTTATAAATTTTGCTTAATTTTGTTCGTGTACAATATTAAATTTACATGAATATAGATCGGATTTTTGCTTATCTGGTGCTTCGTGGAATCCACTGCCGGTGCCAGTTTAAACATGCAAAAACATGAAACCAATGAACTCAATGGACTAGAAGTGAGTATTTCATTTAACATGTTAAAAAATTATTCTAAATTATTAAATGGTTATTTGTACATATTTTTTGTCAATTTTATTTAACATTATATTTATAATATATTATTATATTGTAAACAATTGAAATATAATAATATTAATTGCAATGATAAAACACTATCTCGTGAAAACGATGTTGAGTGAAGTTCATCAGATAATATAATATGTACAGATTAAAAATTTTCAATTTCTACATTCAATATAAATAAATTTTCATAACACCCCTAAATGAGTCACTTTAATACCTAAATCTGACAGTTCTTCGTTCAGAATAGTATTTAGAATATAATGATTTATCATTGTTTTCAAATATTATTCAAAATTAGACACTATACTCTTTTCACCTGTATTCCTTCACTTGATTTTTATACTTTAAATATCTACAAAAAAAAAATTCGAATATGCACAATTAAGTGGAAATGACCTAAGTTATATTTTGCTAATAATTTGAGCTTCAATAAAATTTTCATTATTTTTTGTCAATTTTAATTAACACTCTTGTAAATTATTGAAATATGATAATAGAAATCTACAAATATACACAATCAATATAGATTTTACTTAAATTTCAACTTAAAATATCTATAAAAATTGAGACGTGAGGTTTTTTTAATAATTTGGAAATACGTTAAAATATAAATTAATATGCTACAATGGTGTTTTCAAAACTTTTTTCGTTTTTATTTTAAAATTATTAAGATGTGATAAGAAGAATATCTTATATATTTATCTTATATCTATTATATTTATTTATATAATCCTACTTATAAATAGAAAGTATATTATTAATATATTATTTAATAATAGGAAATTGGCATTAAACAACGTATGACACCGGAGGTAACAACTGTCACGCCGGCCGCACTACATATACCCGTAGTTGTAGAAGCAGACGTTAAAATAAATGGAGATGTATTTGTAGACATAGATGAGGTCATGAAACAACTTATAGATTATATAATGTATTATATGAGTAATGTAATGTATTCAGAAAATATAAAATGATATTATTTATTTTTTAAAAAATATAATATTAATCAATATAAATATGATTATAGTTTTAGATTATAATACATTTAAAGCTGTTAAAATATGAATATAAATATAATGAAAAATTATTTAATAAATATATAACAAACAATAATATTCTACGCATTTTTAGATTCAAAGCGAATCTGTTTTACTATGATGTGTCTTTTTTATATATATATATATTATATATATATATGACTGCTATCATTTTTACTACCCTGAATAATCCTCTAACTTTCACGGATTGCATAGATTTCCGGCGAAAAGTGGATGTAGTTGATACTTTATTTAATGGTTTATCATTGCTTTCAAATTTTAATTAAAATTAAACACTATGATTTGCATACATATATTCCTGCGGCAAGAGTATTAGCTTGTCTTTTTAATGATGTATACTCACACAAAATATCAAAATACATATTTCCCAACTTTTACCTATAATAATATTTTATATGCGTATAATAATGAGGCTATTTTATTAGTGTACACATATTTTCTAGAAACTTATTCAAAATTCTTGTTTAATTTATACCAATAAAAATTAAATTAAGTTTTAAGAACGCAATATTGCTGGATACAATCCAGTCAATAATTTTAATATTATGTTCATAATATAATAACTTCATCACATGTGTCGACGATATATACTAAACAGGGCCGCATTTAAGATTTTGGCGCCCGGCGGTACAAATTAAGTCGTTCACCCCCCCCCCCCACTATGGATATATTCATGGACGATCTTAAAAAAATATCGTGGGGGGTTGTTACCATAAATTTCCCGACTAAAAATGTACAAAAAAACATTAATTTTTATGAGTTCTAAATTATTTAATAACTTTAATGTTTTAAACCCAAAAATTTTATAATAAATATAAATAAATAATTTTGACGATTGCAGACTAATGTTTAAAAATTCCGACTGGGCGATGTGACACCCCCATGACCCCCCCATCGGGTCATCCCTGGGTATATTCTTAAAACAGTAGATTGGCGGTCGTGTATGAATAATCGTTTTCTAAGAAAATGTTCGATTATTCCTATACGACTGCCGTTCTACTGTTTCAATAATAGGCGTATTTTAGGGAGATATGTTGGAGTATTTGTCCTCCTCCCCCGTGAAAATATAAAATATACACTTTAATATAATTACTTTTAAAAACTTCAAACAAAATTAAATCATCTATGGTAACTGAAAAATATAAACAATGAACAGTGATTATCATTTATAATTGCGGCATGGGCGGTATGTTTAATGGTTAAAAAGGTTTTAAATTATTAAATTATTTATTTTTCTTTCCATCATAATAATTATCATAATTAATTCAACATTTTCACACCTCTTTACTACCTTAAAACTATAGCCGCCCTTAAAAATTTGCCGCCCGGTACAATTGTACCCGTTGTACCTCCAATAAATGCGGCCCTGATACTAAAGTACATATTGTTTCATACAAAGTATGCAAAAAAGAAAAAACTAACCATAAAGATATGCTTTTAAGCAGAGACGATATTTGTAATATAATATACATTACAGTTTTCTTAAAAAAAATTTCTTGATTAGTTAGAAATCAAAAAAACTATAGTCATTGTAACGAGATGTTAATAAGCAAACGGCAAAACGGTTGTTTAAAGGTATTCATGGTATTAAATAAAAAATCATGTTTAGCATTACATTAATTTTGTAATATAAATAAACTATCAATACCAATACTATCAATATATGCCTTCACCTAATACAATATTAAAATTAGAAAAGAACTCGAAGTCATTTAATTTTAGAAGAATGTATTGGTTTTACAATGATGTGTGATTTTTTTTTTTATGTCTGTAAACAAAATTACGACCCGAAATAATGCTCCGATTTTCACGAGTAGGGTATGTTTCCGGTAGCAAAGTGGATGTAGTTGGTACTTTATTTAGGTCATTTTTCGAATTTCTCAAAATTGACCATAAACGGTAGAAAAAACTTCGAAAAAATGACGAAAAAACGGCATTTTTCACGAAAAATGAAATTTTGACGAATTCAATTTCTATATTTCACTATAACTCAGGCAATTATTAAGTTAGAGACTTCAAAATTTTTTTGAGTGTTCACATATCTACTATATATATATATATATATATATGGTAAAATTTTGGATTCGTTACGTTAATTTTTCTACAAAATATCGGACATTGAATATTTCGTAAAATTCTCGTTTTTACGCATATAATGTTTGATAAAATTGTCAATTTTTTCTATTAAGGTCTGAAAATTTTATTGAAGTATACTTACATATTACTTAACATCATACTAAAATATTGGAAAAATCCCTAATCTCATTTTTTTTTTTTTTTATAGCTGTTTTAAGTTGATATTTTTAGTTCAAACGAAAATTATAATCTGACTGAACTTCGCTCACAATCGTTTTTTCGAATGCAATGGTTTATCATTGCATTCAAATTCTAATTAAAATTAAACGCTATGATTCGCACACCTGTATCCTATGCGGCAGGAGTATCAGCTCTGTTTAAAATTTATAACTATAATACAGTTGGTAATTGATAATATAGATAAAATTTATTTATAAGTTGAAGGTTCATACCATGGATAAAGATCGGAATATAAGCAATCATCACTTATGACTCGGGCTTAGTGAAATAACATGTCAGTTAAAAATATATTTTAATAATAAATACTAGTTATTAATTATGAGTAGTTGCCACGTAAAATCGAAAAAACATTACTGAACACTATTAAGTAGATAATACCCACTCGTATTAATTAATTCAAAATAATAAAATTAGATAGGTACTCAATACACGTTTAATTAAATAAATAATAAAATATATTTCCAAACACTAATTTCCATATCAATTTGAATACAATAATACGAGTACATATAATTGTACCTACTTATAATATTATAAACTTCATCCTCGTTCGATCATCGGAGTTAAGCTACGTTGACGTAGTTAGTACTTGCAGGATGTGTAACCATTGGAACACTACATGGTCATTTACTCGTTGACTCGTCATGAAAGAACGTTTTGCCTTTACGTCGTAACTTTCATATTTTAGAAACTGTAAAAATTATATATTATATATATTATTTACATACTAATGAGTATTCATTGATTAGTATAGTTATAATGATAAGTCGGACTACTGATAAAGTTAAATTATCAATATTAATGTATTTAGGTGATCAAAAATTAAAATTGTAGGTAGAGTTCGGATTTACGTATGAAATAGTATTAGTAAAGAAATAGAAAATAACGTATACGAAAAAAAAATTAGTGAAATTAATAATTATTAAATTTGATTGTTCAATAAGGAATAAAATTAAAATTATATTTTATGATTTTAAATATTTAAACAAGAAAATCAGTTATAATATAATATTATACAAGTATATACAAAAAAAAAAAAAAAAAAAAATAATTGTTAGTTACATTTTAGATTTTGAGCGAAGAGAAAAATGTATTGATTTTACAATGAAGTGTGTCTTTTTTTTTACGAGTATGTATGTATTATGTATAGACAATTTTCAATATTTTCATACTCGAAATCCAAATAATGCTCCCATTTTTATAAATAGCATATATTTCCGGTTGGAAAATGAATGTAATTGGTACTTTATTTAGGTCATTATTAGAGTTTTTCAAAATTGACCCTATGATGATAAATGGAATTTTTCACGAAAACTGAGATTTCGACGAATTTCATTTCAATATTTCACGATAACACAAGTAATTTAAAACTTAAAGACATTACAATTTTATTGGGTGATCACCTAAGTACCTACTATATAAATGGGTTAAAATTATGGAACCTTACGTTAATTTTTATACGAATTAGAACTTTGAATATTTAGTGAAATTCTCGTTTTAGATTCTGAGCGAAGCGAAGAATGTATTGTTTTACAATGATGTGTGATTTTTTTTTTTGTTTTTTGTTTTACTTTTCTATTATTCTGACGACATTTTTACTACCCGAAATAATGCTCCGATTATCACAAATAGAATATGTTTCCATTGGAAAGTGGATCTAGTTGGTACTTTAATTAGGTCATTATTCGAATTTCTCAAAATTGACCCTAAACGGTAGAAAAAACTTCGAAAAAATGACAAAAAAAGACGGCATTTTTCACCAAAATTAAATTTTCGACGAAATTAATTTCAATATTTCACGATAACTTAGGTAATTTTTAAGTTAAACACTTGAAAAATTTTTTGGGAGTTCACATAGCGATTATATATATATATGTGGTTAAATTTTAGAACCGTTACATTAATTTTTCTACAAAATATAGGACATTGAATATTACATAAAATTCTCGTTTTTATGTATATAGTGTTTGATAAAATTGGCAATTTATGATATTAGGGTCTGTAAATTTTCTGAAGTATATATTCATAATACTTAACATCAGATCAAAATCTTAGAAAAATCTCTATTCTCAATTATTTTTATATAGCCGTTTTAAGTTGAAATTTCAATAAAATCAATATTTAAATTATTTATATGGATTTTTCTTATTATATTACCTACAATATTTTATAGTAATGTAAATATAATTGACAAATATTTTTTAAAAATTTGGAAAATTTAATTATGTAAAAATTTTATGGAGTGTTCATTTATGTACTATTATTACTTTTATTACTATTATGTATAGCGTTTAATTTTAATTAGAATTTGAATGCAACGATAAACCATTGCATTCGAAAAAACGATTGTGAGCGAAGTTCAGTCAGATTATAATTTTCGTTTGAACTAAAAATATAAATTTAAAACAGCTATAAAAAAAAATGGAGATTAGGGTTTTTTCTAATATTTAAGTATGATGTTAAGTAATATGTTCGTGCGCGATCGTGACCTTCTGGAGAACCGCCGCAATTTATAAATAATTATTTAAATTTTCACTAGGTCATTACCCGTTATCATTATTATAATATAATTAATATTTAATATTAATTAAGTCAACGTAAATCGATCGAGCGGTGGTCAGTGGCGGTGCGATCGGTCGCGTATAACACACTCCGCGTATCGCGTATACATTTATGAGTTGTATGATCATTTTTATGTATTTTGTTTCTTATAAACATCATTATATTATTCGTGTGAATATTATTGTTTTATTTTTTAGTGTAGCTTTTGCTCATTTTTTCCAAATATTATACATTGTTGTTTCTGTTTTATATAAAATTAAATTTATTTTCGCGTTCGTCGTTTATCGTCGTGTTGGCGTTGTGTCGACGACTTTGCGATTTTAATTAGTATATTATTGCGATTATTCGTTACGTGTGTTATTATAAATTAAAATAGTTATTGTAAACAACATTTTATTATTATTTGTGATCCCGTGTTTTTGTGCATTATATTTTAACTACGTGAATATTTCGGGAATAGCCTTACATTATATTTATTATATATAATTATTAATTAATGTGTTTTTTTTTTAAATTCAATGTGTTATTGAATTATATTATTATTTATTTCTGTATTTGTTAATTAATATATACGAGCGTTTTATAGCGAAAGTAACCGTTTTGGTTTTATTTTTATCCGGTATATATCATATCAGCTCGTTTTGAGCATTGCTGAAGGTTTATGCCGAACAAATATGTAAGTATACTCTAATAAAATTTTCAGACCTAAATAGAAAAAATTGACAATTTTATCAAACATTATATACGTAAAAACAAAAATTTTACGAAATATTCAATGTCCGATATTTTGTAGAAAAATTAACGTAACGAATCCAAAATTTTACCATATATATATAGTAGATATGTGAACACCCAAAAAAATTTTGAAGTCTCTAACTTAATAAATGCCTGAGTTATAGTTATATTGAAATATAGAAATTGAATTCGTCAAAATTTCATTTTTCGTGAAAAATGCCGTTTTTTCGTCATTCTTTCGAAGTTTTTTCTACCGCTTAGTGTCAATTTTGAGAAATTCGAAAAATGACCTAAATAAAGTACCAACTAGATCCACTTTTCTATCGGTAACATATCCTATTCATGATAATCGGAACATATTTCATGTACCTAGTAAAAATGTCTTCAGAGTAAAAAAAAAAAATCACACATCATTGTAAAACCAATACATTCTTCGCTTCGCTCAGAATTTAAAATATATATCATGAATTTTTATAAAAATTAAGGGCAGGAATCATCATTTAAATATTCACTTACAACATTCCGGTGACTGCGAGATAACCGGCTTTCAATCGAGAGGTCCATTTACAAAATTGTTACAGTCTAGTAATCATTTCTTTTTTCAAATAACAAACCGAAAACCAATAATAACAAGAAACCCGATTAAATTAATTACATTAAATATATGTTTAGTAATGCATGTATCTTATGTGGTAAAGATATTGCACATTATAAATATAAATTTAATATTATAATACACAATGGGTTTAGAATAAAAAAATAAATTAAATTAATATAACTTTTATTAATCAGGACTTTTTTTTGATAAGATAATTAATTAAGCCTTATGGCAAATTAATAATTATTAAAATTAAAAATACTATGAGTGATAATATAAATCCTATGACATTCTATGACAAAAATAAGTTATATTTAAAACACTTAGTGTTTTTCTTTGTTTTTATTATAGACATTATTATTACACCGTATAAATAGACATGCAAATTAGGTATTTATTTGATTAGATATGGGAAATGACTTAAACTGAAGAGTTTACGAGTACTTATAATATTTTGCAAATGATATAAAATGCTATCCTATTAGTAAAATAATTCAATTTCATTAAGAATTTTGTTCCAGTAACACTGCACAGTTTAGTTTACAAGTCGCTGAATATATATTAATATACGAGTATTCTAACCATACAAAATGAACGCTTCAAAAATTTTTGTTCAACTTTTGGTAAGTGTTGATTTATCATTTTTATAAATTTTGCTTAGTTTTGTTCGTGTACAATACAATATTATATTTCCATGCATATAGATCGGATTTTTGCTCATCTGGTGCTACGTGGAATCCACTGCTGGAGCAAGTACAAACATGCAAAAAAATAAACTAAAAGTATATGTGAGTATTTATTTTGACAAGTTTAAAATTATTCTAAATTTATATATGTATAATAAATGGTAATTTTAAAACAGTGTCGATTTATAATAATAATTGTAATACCTAACAAAAAGCAAAGGAAGGGGCACTAGTGAGGAAGGAATTCAATTGTAAAAAGATAGTGTTGAATTACGATAAACATTTGATTGCAATGATAAATCATTAAATAAAAATCTACAAGTCACTCAACACCGATATATTGATAAATTATTAACTTGGTGAAATCGATATATTAAAGTTCATCAGATAATGTATTATATATGTTAAAATAAAATTTTTACAATTATCAGTTTCTCCATTAAATATAAATATATTATCATAACAACGCTAAATGAGTTACTTAAATACCCAAATGGCCAAATCTGACAGTATTTCGCTCAGAATAGTATTTCGAATGTAAATCAAAATTCAACACTATACTCACACTATACATAAATGTCCCTTAACTTGATTTTTATACTTTAAACAGCTACAAAACGAAAAAAAAATAATTCAAAAATGTAACATTCACAATTACGGGTAAATAACTTAAGTAATATATTGCAAATAATTTTAGCTTCAACAAAATTTTCAATTATTTTTTGTCAATTTTATTTAACATTATTGTAAATAAATGAAATATAATAATAGGAATCTGCAAATATAAACGATAAATAAAGATTTTACTAAAAACTCAACTTAAAACACCCATAATCATTGAGACGTGCGGTTTTTCTAAGAATTTGGAAATACGTTAAGATATAAATTAGTATGATTAAATAAAATTTTCTAAATTTGTATCTTCTTGTATGAATTATACAGTTTTCTATTAAATTAAGAATATTAAATTTAAACCGCTATAATGAAAAATCGATAATTGGGATTTTTCTAATATACAGGTATCATGTTAATTAATATGTAAGTAATTATGTAAGTATTCTACAGTAAAATTTTTAGAAATAAATACTCATAACTACGAAATTTTATCAATCATTGTATACATATTATAAACAAGAATTTTAGAATAAATTCAAAGCTCTATATTTGTAGAAAAATTAACGTAACGGTTCACATATATATATAATACCTATGTGAACACACAAAAACATTTTAAATTTCAAAATTGCCTGAGTTATCATGAAATATTGAAATCGAATTTGTCAAAATTTCAGCCTTGCGGTTGGAGTATGTGGTGCATCGAAAAATCCCTTGGCGAAGCAAGTTTAACCATGCAAAAAGATGAATTCAAAGGACTTGGGGTGAGTATTTCATTTAACCATTTAAAAATTATTCTAAATTAATATAAGTAATAAATGATAATTTGAATATAGTTTCAATTTATAATAATTTATAAAAACAAAAAGTATGGGCAGGGACACGAGTGTGGAAGGGATACAATTGTAAAGAAGATATTTTTGATCTTCGATAAATATATAATTGCAATGATAAATAATTAATTTTATGAAAACGATGTTGTGTGACGTTCATCAGATAATATAATATGTACAGATTAAAATTTTTTCAGTTCCAACAATCTATATAAATAAATTGTCATAACACCCTTAAATGAGTCAACTAAATAACTAAATCTGACAGTAATTCGCTCAGGATTGTATTTATAATGTAATGATTAATCATTGGATTCAATTTTTAATCAAAATTCAACACTATATACTTTACCCCTGTATGTTGTATCAATCACTTGCTAATAAAAATTTAAATTTAAATTTAAATAAAGGACTTACCTACCGCCGGAGCAAGTACAAACATGCAAATACATGAAATCAACGGACTCGAAGTGAGTATTTCATTTAACAAGTTAAAAATTATTCTAAATTAATAAATGATAATTTCTACATATTTTTGTCAAGTTTATTTAACATTATATTTATAATATATTATAATTATAACAGTGTGATTAATGAAATATAATAATAGGACACTGCAAATAGACACAATAAATATAAATTTTAATAAAATTACAACCTAATACAAATATAAAAAAAAATTAGATGTGAGGTAATTATTTGTAAATACGTAAAGATATGATTATTCTAAATTAGCACTAATTATTAATTATTATTTTAACTCATATTTTATTATCATTTTATTATTTGTTTTTAAATTTCAAACATAATACCTAATTTATAATAATTATGTTTATATAAACCATTAATAAAACTATTTAAAAATTAGAAATCATATAAATTATTATATCAAATATTTAATTATTTTATCAAAATTGAATGTTAAAATTGTTATCACTCAATGCTATACATCGAATCATCTGTTTCGAAGGGTCGCTCGATTTTTTAGCGGTAAATTTTATTTACCGCATACATTTTTGTCTCGTAAATTTACCAAGACATCACTATAAACTGTTCACATATAAATAGTACCTATGTGAACACACACAAAAATTTTTAATTGTCTAAGTTCAAAATTCCACGATTAATCATGAAATACTGAAATCGAAATTGTCAACATTTCAGAAATGCAAATTTTTCGCATGCTATTATGTGCTTCCAAGAGAAAATTTAAACAAGCAAAAACTTGAACTCAAAGGACTCGGGGTGAGTATTTCATTTAAATATTTAAAAATTATTCAAAATCAATATACGTAATAAAACATAATTTGAACACATTGTCGATTTATAATAACGTCTAATTACAAAAATTAATGGAAGGGACACCAGTGTAAAAGGGATACAATTATTGTAAAGGGGATATTGTTGAATTTCGATAAATATTTAATTGCAATGTAAATCATTATCTTCGTGAAAACGATGTTGAGTGAAGTTCATCAGATAATATAATATGTAGAGTTTAAAATTTTTCAGTTTCTACATTCAATATTAATAAATTGACATAACACCCCTTAATGAGTTACCTAAATACCCAACTATGACAGTGCTTCGCTCAGAATCGTATTTAGAATGAAATGATTTATCATTGCATTCAATTGTTAATTAAAATTCAACGCTATATTCTTTACACCTGTATGTTGTATCCTATTATTGATAGTTATAATTTAAATTTAAATTTAAATAAAGGATTTATCCACTGCCGGAGCAAATACAAACATGCAAATACATGAACTCAAAGGATTCGAAGTGAGTATTTCATTTAACAAGTTAAATATTATTATAAATTAATAAATGATAATTTGTACATATTTTTGTCAATTTTATTCAACATTATATTTATAATTTATTATAATATTGTAATTAATGAAATATAAAAATAGGCATCTGGAAATATACACAATAAATTTAGATTTTACTAAAATTTCAACCTAAAAGAAACATAAAAAAAAAATTAGACGTGAGGTTTATCTAATAATTTGGAAATACGTTATGATATGATTATTTTTAAATTATCATTAATATTAGTTATTATTTTAACTTATATTTTATTATCATTTTATTATTTGTTTTAAAATTTCAAACATAATAATTTATAATAATTATGTGTTTAAAAACCATATAAAAATTAGAAATCATATAAATATTAATATCAAATATTTAATTACTTTATCAAAATTTTATGTTAAAATTATTATTGCCCGATGCTATTCAACAAATTATCTGTTTTGAGGGACACTCGATTTTTAAATGGTAAATTTTAATTACCGCGTAAATTTTTGTCTCTTAAATTCCTGTAAATTTACCAAGCTCACATCACTAAACGGTTCACATATGAATAGTACCTAGGTGAATACACAAAAGAAATTTTAAGTCCCTAAGTTCATAATTTCATGATTAATCATGAAATACTGAAATCGAAATTGTCAACATTTCAGAAATGCAAATTTTTCGCTTGCATTTTGGTTCCTCAAGGAGCAAGTTTCAACATGCTAAAACAAATCAGTGTTCTCGCGGTAAGTATTTCATTTAACAAGTTAAAAATTATTCAAAATTAATATACGTATTAAATGATAATTTAAACATAGTGTTGATTTATATTAATTTACAATAAAATAATGTGAGGGAAGGGACACCAGTGTGGATGGGATACAATTATTGTAAAGAGGATATTGTTGAATTTCGATAAACATTTAATTGCATAATAAATTATTATCTTCGTGAAAACGATGTTGAGTGAAGTTCATCAGATAATATAATATGTACAGATTAAAATTTTTCAGTTTCTATATTCTATAATATAAAAATGAATCGCAAAATGTGTTGGTAAGCGCATAACTCAACAACGCCTGGACCAATTTGGCCAAATCTTTTTTTAAAATGTTCGTTGAAGTTCAAGGATGGTTTTTACGGCGAGAAAAATTAGAATTATTGCTGGAAAAACCCTAAAAATAGCCCTTTTCTTTTTCTAATACAAATGATTTGTAACTAAAACGTAGTCAATTTGAGCTTTATTGCTATGGTATAAAGTTCATATTAAACTAGCTGGTTTCCACGTCATTCATTATAAATAAATTTTCCTAACACCCCTAAATAAGTCACATAAATACCCAAATCGGACAGTACTTGGTTCAGTATAGTATTAAAAATTTAATGATTTATCATTGTTTTCAAATATTATTCAAAATTAGACACTATACTCTTTTCACCTGTATTCCTTCACTTGATTTTTATACTTTAAACATCTACAAAAAAAAAAAAACATCGAATATGCATAATTAAGTGGAAATGACCTAAGTTATATTTTGATAATAATTTGAGCTTCAATAAAATTTTCATTATTATTTGTCAAACTTAATTAACATAATTGTAAATTAATGAAATATGATAATACAAATCTGCAAATATACACGATTAATGTAGATTTTACTAAAATTTCAATTTAAAATACCTATAAAAAATTGATACGTGAGGATTTAATATTAATTAATAATACTAATAATTTGGAAAGACGTTAAAATATTAATCAGTATGCTACAATAAAGTTTTCAAAACTTTTATCGTTTTTATTTTAAAATTATAAATTATTGAGAAGCAATAAGATGAATATCTTATATTCATTTATATAATTCTACTTATAAATAGAAAGTATTTCATTATGATATCAAATGATTCATTAATAATATTTTTTAATAATAGGAAATTGACACTGAACTACCAATGACACCATAGGTAACAACTGTTACGCCGACCGCACCATATGTACCCATAATTGCAGAAGCAGAGATAAACTAAATGCAGATATAGATGAAGTTACTTTTAATATTATATACGTTGTTCTGACAGAAGATGATCAGTTAAGAAATACGATGAATTATTCTAAATATATAATATGATATTATTTATTTCGTAAAAAGATAATATTAATCAATAGAAATATGATTGTAGTTTTAGATTATAATATATTTAATGTTATTAAAATATGAATATATATATATATAATGAAAAATTATTTAATAAATATATAATTTACAAATAATATTCTACGCATTTTTAGATTCAAAGCGAAGCTGTTTTACTATGATGTGTCTTTTTTTTATATATATATTACTGCAAATATTTTTACTACCCTGAATAATCCTCCGACTTTCACGAATATCAAAGTTTTCTGGCTGGAAAGTGGATGTAGTTGATACTTAATTTAATTATTTATCATTGCATTCAAATTTTAATTAAAATTAAACACTATGATTTGCACACCTTTATCCCTGCGGCAAGAGTATTAGCTCGTCTTTTTAATGATGTATAACTCACACAAAATATCAAAATACATATTTCCCAACTTTTATCTATAATAATATTTTATATGCGTATAATAATGAGGTTATTTTATTAGTTTACACATATTTTCTAGAAACTCATTCAAAATTTTTGTTTAATTTATACCAATAAAAATTAAATTAAGGCTTAAGATCGCAATATTGCTGGAAACGATCCAGTAAATAATTTTAATGTTGTTGTTCATAATATAATAACTTCATTACATATGTCGACGATATATACTAAAGTACATATTGTTTCATACAAAGTATGCAAAAAAGAAAAAACTAACCATAAAGATATGCTTTTAAGCAGAGTCTATATTTGTAATATACATTACAGTTTTCTTAAAAAAAATTTCTTGATTAGTTAGAAATCAAAAAACTAGTCATTGTAACGAGATGTTAAGCAAACGTTGTTTTAAGGTATTCATGGTATTAAATAAAAAATCATGTTTAGCATTACAATAATTTTGTAATATAAATAAACTATCAATACCAATACTATCAATATATGCCTTCACCTAATACAATATTAAAATTTTAAAATTAAAAAAGGATGCAAAGTCATTTAATTTTAATATTTGTTGATTTTGAATCATTGCGAATAATCCACGGATATAATAGCAGTAGTATTACTAGTTTACTACTCTTTTGTTACCTACTAATATATGTCATTGATTAAATACAATCATATTTATTTAACAAATCATTTGTATTTAATCAATGTATATGTAAATTAATTAAAAGTT
>JAIUCT010000001.1:40557456-40569021 GCA_021307375.1 Tetraneura akinire | reverse complement strand
AGTGTGAATAAACACATTTAAATACGTGTGTTTAATTGTTAGCGGCGACCGCCGCGACCGCCAGCGGTCGAAAACCGCTTGTGTGAAAGCAGCTTAATAAACGAATATTAGGAAGTTATATAGATAAAAATATATATCATCTCGAAATACATTAAATAATAATGGTGAGGACACCAGAAATTACAGAAATTGGATCTGGGGGCCTATTCTTAAAATCGTACGAACGGGATCCGTATACGGAAACTTTTGCTTTCACATACATTTTCGTATGATTTTAAAATATCCTATTCTTAAAAATTTTCCGTATACGGACTAGTTATGTTATGTGAAAGATTTTCACATGATTACTTCGGATGGGTATATGCGTGTGAAAACAGTGTTCCGTATACGAATACCATTTTCATTCCTCAATAAATAAAATAATTTATAAATTACCGTATTTCAAAAAAAACCTATAAATTAATACAATAAATTTGGAAAATATAATTTTACCGCGGGAAAAACTATTTTTCTTATGAAATACATGTACTATTTCGACGTTGCCACTGTGAACCATGAGAAAATCATTCATATGCGGGTAATTCGTAGGAAACATATCCGTATACCAGCGTTTCTCAACCTGTGGTACGCGTACCCCCGGGGGTACGTAAGATGGTATGAGGGGGTACGTGAAAAAAAAAGAGTAATGGCGGAAAAAATTATAATTAGTGTATTTTAAATGGTTTGGAATTTGTGAAATATTTAATAACGAGGCTGACGTAAAAGAAGAGTATCCTGAGCTTTCAAACAAAGCATTTAATGTTCTGCTGCCGTTCACGAGTACTGTATTGGTATAGAGGGCCTTTTCGTCGTACATGCACATTAAAAATAAGTATCGTAATAGACTCTCTGTGAGTTCAGATTTACAAGTTTACTTATCATCCGAGGATTCCGAGGAACCAGATTTCAAAAAATTATGTGCCACTGTGCCAGCAAACAAGCCCGATGGTCTCATTAAAATTAAATTGTAAAGTTTATATTACTTTTATATATATATATATATACGTACGGCTAATTAAATTAATTAATAAATATTATTTTCAAATTGTCCATCCTTGAACTTATTTCATAATAACTTATTTGTGTTGTGTGTGAATATATAAAAAATGGACATTTGGGGGTACGTAAAGCAGTGGTGAGAGGTCAAGGGGTACGTAAATGAAAAAAGGTTGAGAAACGCTGCCGTATACGGAAATTTCAAATTTAGGAATATCAATTTTTATCCGTATACGGAAACTAATCATGTGAATAATTCGTATACGGATCCCGTTCGTACGATTTTAAGAATAGGCCCCCTGAAATGAAAATCACGTATTTGTCATATTAATTTATTTAGGTTGAAGAGATAACCTCTATTATAATGAATTGGGATTTGGGAAATCCATTTTTAATCGAAATTCAACACTATCCTATTTACTCCTGTATGGCTGTATCAGCACTTCTTTTTTAAAGTTTATATTCATAATGTGGAATATATTATACAGAAACCTATGCGATAGAAATAAACTTACAAAAAATGATGAAAAATGGAAATATATGGAATTTGATATTTTGATGAAATCTAAATCGATTTCGTTATGGGAACTCAGGTAATATCGAACATAGAAACTTGAAAATTTTTTTTATTAGATATTCAAATAAATAAAAGAGGATCCAAAAAGAGGATGTGTAAAGAGTTGAAAGAAGTTGTTGAAATATGATGAAAAATTAAATGTAATGGTAAATCATCGCGTTCGAAAAAATGATTTTGATCGACCTTCTGCCAGATTAAGGTATTTAGGTGACACATTTATGGATTTTATGGTCATTTATAGTAAACATAGAGGAAAATATTATTAAGTGTTCGTCTCGCTTGCACTCAATATACGTGAAAAAATGTTGGTACTCTTACAAACTTACATTAAAATTAAAATATAAATGAATATCTCTGCAATATAAATTTTTAATAAATATGTATGTTTATTGTTTACATACAATACCACTCAGGCATTCAATACCTTTATTTGACTGACTTCGCTCAGAATCGTTTTATCGAATGCAATGATTTATCATTGCATTCAATTTTAGTCAATAATCAACAACATACTATTTACAATTGTATCCCTTATACAGCTTTTCTTTTAGATTCTGAGCGTAGCGAAGAATGTATTGGTTTTACAATGATGTGTGTCTTTTTTTTTTTAAGTATGAAGAGACATTTACTACCCGAAATAATGCTCCGATTATCACAAATAGCATATGTTTCCGGTAGGAAAATGGATGTAGTTGGTACTTTATTTCTTTTTTTGGTCATTTTTCGAATTTCTCAAAATTGACCCTATGCGATAGGTAAAAAACGACGATAAATAACGAAAAAACGGCATTTTTCACGAAGACTGAAATTTCGATGAATTCTATTTCAATATTTCACGATAACTCGGGAAATTTTGAAGTTAGAGAAATGAAAATTTTATTTGGTATTCATAATATAGGTATGTATATTAGAATATTCCATAGATTCAATTTTTTTTTTTTGCTTGTTTGATGTTGATATTTTCAGTTGAACCGAAAATCTTAGTATCTATATGAATATTCTTCTTATTATTTCTCAATAATTTTACAATAAAATTTAATAGTAAAACTAAAAAATTTGGAAAATTTTGTTGAAGCATACTGCCATAAATCTTAACGAATTTCCAAAATTTTAGGATAATCTCAATACTAGATTTTTTTATAGATGTATATTTGTAGTACGAATTTTTATAAAAAAATATAAGGACTGGAATTTATCAAGATTTTAATATTCCACTTACTTCACTCCGGTGACTGCGAGATAACTGACTTTCATTTAAGAGGTTTGTTTACAAAAATTTTACAGTCTATTAATCATTTGTTTTTCAAATAACAATTGGAAAACCAATAATACGATAATTCCTATTAAAATAATTATATTAAATATATCATAAGTGTATGGTAATGCACGTATTTTAATAGATAAAAATATTGCACTTTATAAATATTAATTTAATATTAGACTAAATAATGGGTTTAAATTTAAAAAAAAAAAAATTAAATTAATATGAGCTTATACTAATCTACTAATCAGGTCTAATTTTTGTCTTAAAACTATTAATTATTTTCATATTGCATTTTTTCGTAGAATATACAATCAAAACAATAAACAATAGATGCATTTAATATTGCTCATTGCTTAGCAATGTTAGCAAAATTATTTATTTAAAAAGTTAAGACGACAATTTTTAAACTTGTTATGATAAGATAATTCATTAAGGCTTATAATAAAATAATTATTATTAAAATTAAAACACGATGATTGATAATATAAATCCTGTATCATTTGAGACTTACAAACATAAGTTATTTTTAAAACACATTATTATTATACCGTATAAATACACAAGTAAATTAGGTATATTTATTAGATTAGATATGACTTAAACACAAAAGTTTAAGAGTACTTATACTATTTTGTAAATTAATATAAAATGTTGTCCGATTAGTAAACTAATTCATTTTCATTTAGAATTTTGTTTCAGTAACACTGTACTGGTTAGTTTACACGTCAAATATAATATATTAATATATAACCATACAAAATGAATGCTACGAAAATTTTTGTTCAACTTTTGGTGAGTGTTTAATTATCAATTTCATAAATTTTGCTTAGTTTTGTTCGTTATGATACAATATTATATTTATATGCATGTAGATCGGATTTTTGTTTATCTGGTGTTTCGTGGAATTCACTGCCGGAGCCAGTTTAAACATGGAGAAACATGAACTCAAAGGACTCAGGGTGAATATTTCATTTAATAATTTAACACTTATTCTAAATTATTTTAATAAATGATAATTTGATCATATTGTCGATTTATAATAATTTACATTAACAAAAATATACACATAAGAGATAAGATGATATTATCTAATAAAAAAAAAATACATTTTTATTGTGTACATAGTCAGTTAACCCTTATATTATTGTCTAATAGATGTAATTAAAAAACCTTTTTTAAATTTTGATGTTCAATAACAAATAATTACATATTCAAAGATAAATAAAACAAAATTTTATTAACATAAAAGTTATATTATAATAATAAAAAGACGAGCTGATACTCTTGCCGCTGGGATATAGGTGTGCAAATAATAGTATTTAATTTTAATTAGAATTTGAATGCAAAGGTAAACCATTGCATTCTAAAAAACGATTCTGAGCGAAGTTCAATCAGATAATGTATTCAATCAGGTATTGATTAATATATTGCCTTTTTTTTGCCCAATTTTTCGTCGTTTTTCTAACGCATTGGGTCAATTTTGAGAAATACATTATTGTAAATAAATGAAATATAATAATAGGAATCTGCAAATATACACGATAAATAAAGATTTTATTAAAAACTCAACTTAAAACACCCATAAAAACATTGAGACGTGCGGGTTTTCTAAGAATTTGGAAATACGTTAAGATATAGATTAGTAGATATTATGCTAAAATAAAATTTTCTAAATTTGTTTCGTTTTTATTGTATTGAAAAGCAATAAGAAGAATATCTTCTTATATGAATTATACGATTTTCTATTAAATTAAGAATATTAAATTTAAACCGCTATGAAGAAAAATCGAGAATTTGGATTTTTCTAATATACAGGTATCATGTTAATTAATATGTAAGTAATTATATGTAAGTATACTACAGTAAAATTTTTAGAAAATAATACGGAGAATATCCAATTTTATCAATCATTCTATACATATAAATAAGAATTTTAGAATAAATTCAAAGCTGTAGTAACTCAGTTCCAAATAATGATTAGTTACGATTTTCTTTCT
This sequence comes from Tetraneura akinire, assembly GCA_021307375.1. Taxonomy (NCBI): domain Eukaryota; kingdom Metazoa; phylum Arthropoda; class Insecta; order Hemiptera; family Aphididae; genus Tetraneura; species Tetraneura akinire. The sequence goes on along the minus strand of JAIUCT010000001.1, from coordinate 40,564,148 downwards.
TTTTTTTTGTTGCTTTTTATACTTCTAACAGCAAGGGAATTAGGGAAGGGACACCAGTGTGGAAGGGATACAGTTGTAAAGGGGATATTGTTGAAATTCGATAATTGCAATGATAAATCACTAACTTCGTAAAAACGATATTGAATGAAGTTCATCAGATAAGATATGTATAAATTAAAATTTTAACATTTACTAGTTTCCACATTCAATATAAATAAATTGTCATAACACCCCTAAATGAGTCACCTAAATACCAAAATCTGACAGTACTTTGCTCAGAATCGTATTTCGAATGTAATGATTTTTCATTGCATTCAAATGTTAATCAAAATTCAACACTATCCTCTTTACACCTGTATCCCTTCCACACCAATAACATATCCCTTGCTGTTTAAAGTATAAAAAACAATAAAAAAAAATCGCTAATAATTTACCATTAATTGGAAATGAGTTTTGTAAAATGTATTTGACCTTCAATAAACTTGTCAAAAACTGTTGTCTATTTTATTTAACATAATATTGTAAAATGTTGAAATATAATAAGAAAAATCCATATAAATACCTACTATAAATATTAATATTACTCAAATTTCAACTTAAAACAACTATAGAAAAAACTTGGGACTTTTATAACGTCTAGGTTTATTGTAGTTAGAGAAATATAGTTTTGTGATAAATAAATAAACATTTTTAAAATATTAATTATAATTTACAATCAAATAACACATGACAAATATATTGTGCCAAACCTATTACCTAAATTAGTATTTTCTAACTAGACACTGTTAATATATATATATATATATATATATATATATATATATTAAAAACAGCTAATACTCCTGCCACATTGGATACAGGTGTGCATATCACAGCGCTTAATTTTAATTAAAATTTGAATGCAATGATAAACCATTGCATTCGAGAAAACGATTCTGAGCGAAGTTCTGTCAGATTATAATGTAAGTATTTTTAAAAATATTAACATTTTTTATTAAATATTTAAAACGCATAATTTTATCTCACATATAGTATATAAATGAACACTATATAATTTTTATATAATTAAATTTTCAAAATTTTTAAAAAATATTTGTCAATTTTATTTAACATTATTGAAAAATATATTAATATAATAAGAAAAATCCATATAAATAATATAAATATTGATTTTACTGAAATTTCAACTTAAAACGCTATAAAAAAAAAAAAAAAAAAAAAAAATGAGAACAGAGATTTTTCTAATATTTTGATATAGTGTTAAGTAATATGTATATATACTGGAGTAAAATTTTCAGACCTTAATATTATCAATTGCCAATTTTATCAAACATTATATACATAAAAACGAGAATTTTACGAAATATTCAACGTCGTATATTTTGTAGAAAAATTAATGTAACTGTTCTATAATTTTACCAAAATTAAAATATATATAATCGCTATGTGAAATTCCAAAAAAAATTTCATCTTTCTAACCTTAAAATTAAAAATTAAATATCGTGAAATATTGAAATTAAATTTATCGAAAATTCATTTTTCTTGAAAAATGCCGTTTTTTCGTCGTTTTTACTACCGCTTACGGTCAAAATTGAGAAATTCGAAAAATGACCTTTATAAAGTACCAACTAGATCTACTTTCCAATTGGAAACATATTCTATTCGTGAAAATCGGAGCATTATTTCGGGTAGTAAAAATGTTTACAGAATAAAAAAAAAATAAAAAAAAAAAATCACACATCATTGTAAAACCAATACATTCTTCGCTTCGCTCAGAATCTAAAAGATGAAAATGAAAAATATCGGAATATCGGAATTTAATTTTTTTGTTCGTATAAAAATATTTAAATTTATCTTTATAAAAACTAACTATATTAATAATATTATATAAATTAGTGAAGTACCTAGCCTTCTTAATTCGATCGACCATGTGGAAATTTCATTGGTACGTCAAAAAAATTTGAAAAAATTTAATATATAAATTATTGAATACTCCGGATTATTGTTTTTATAGTTCAGTATAGATAGTATTTAAAATATTTTATCCAAGTACTTATTGATCACACATATAGGAAACATATAGGTACACATATAGTACATAAATGAACACTGTATAAAATTTTCAAGCCTCTAACTTCAATATTTCTATACTCTGTTCCAAAAGAGAAGACACGAAGCGGCGACCAGTTTTCGTTCGGCGGCGCGCATTCCCCACCTACTCCGATAAATGCACGTATGCTCACCAGCGACCTCTGACATCCAGCTACACCGTCAAAAACCATTATACGGCGCGCTTTGATTGTTGACATCTATCATACTTAGCGAATATATGTATAATCTGTCACTTGATAACCGTGCACGTGTACACGGCTATCGTGTGCCACATTTTAATTACGGTGTATACATCGTCGGCAATGATCGGAAATGATCGGCCGTCATTCGCTATGCGCAGAACCCATGTCTTCTCTTTTGGAACAGAGTATAGAGTTATCATCAAATATTGTTATCGGATTCGTCGAAATTTCAGTTTTCGTGAAAAATGCCGTTTTTTCGTCATTTTTTCTACCGCATTGGGTCAATTTTGATAAATTCGAAAAATGACCGAAATAAAGTACCAACTACATTCAATTTAATACTGATAACCTATACTATTCAGTATTCGTAAATATCGTATCATTACTTCTGGTCGAAAAAATATCTTCGTAGGTACATAAAATAAGAAAAATCCTTATAAATACTTTAAATATTGATTTAAATGAAATTTTAATTTTAAACAACTATAAAAAAAAATTGAGTCTTGGGATTTTCCTAATATTTTGATATCATGTTAAATAATATATCAGTATACTTCAGTAAAATTTTCTGACCATAAAACCCAAAACTTCTAATTTTATCAAACATTATATATATATATATATATATAATGTTATATAAAAACGAGACTTTGTAGAAAAATTAAAGTAACGGTTTCAAAATTTTACCACATACTTATATAATATTATAATAGTTATGTGAACACTTAAAACATTTTCAAGTCTCTATCTTCAAAATTGCCTGAGTCATCGTGAAATATTGAAATCAAATTCGTCGAAATTTCAGTTTTCGTGAAAAATGCCGTTTATCATCATATTTTTGTCGTTTTTTCAATTGCATAGGGTTAATTTTGAGAAATTCGACAAATGACCTATATAAAATACCAAACTACCAACTACATCCACTTTCCAACCGGAAACTTGCTATTCGTGAAAATCGAAGCATTATTTCGGGTAGTAAATGTATCTTCAGACATAAGAACAAAAAAAGACACATCATTGTAAAACCAATTCATTCCTTCGCTTCGCTCAGAATCTAAAATTCTAAATTAAAAAAAATTTATTAAATAAACAAAATTGAAGTCTTAACTCTAATCTAGGGACGTTATTTGGGGGGGGGCAGAAGTATGCATTTGCCCATCCCTAAATTTTAAAAGTAAATTTGGGCCGGCAGACATATACCTACTGTTCACGAATCAACGTATTAATCATAATTAGCAGCTACAAACTACAATTATACAGTTGTGAATGTGATTTGTGAACTTCATGTCATATTATCATAAATTCGTATTTATAGAGTAGAATATATAGAATAAGGATAAGATAACATTATATTATGCACGATATTATGTTATGTAATATGTATTATAATTTGAATGAAAAATGTGTATAGGAATTACCAGGCCCCTGATTTACAAAAATAGAGGCCCTGTGCACTATTTTTTTGGCAGCCTTATTAATTAAAAATTTTAGTAAAAGTGAAAAGAGAATACTTAGAAAGACAATTAAAAGTTGAATTTGTATACAGGCACATTTAAATATTTATTTACAAATTATAATATTTTCTTATTTTTTTTTTTTTTTTTTTTTTAATAGTAAAATAGGTACCTACAGCAATTATTATATCTTCAAATGTTAATTGTTTTGTAATATCATGATTGATCACCAGTAAGGATAAAGAATCCTATTTTTCTTGTGTTAAAAAAGAGTGCAATCGTTTATTTGCAGAAAATGAACGTTCACTACTACAATTTGTGCATGACATTGACAATGATATTTGTAATATAGGTAGTGTCTACATTGGGAAATGTACCTATAGCGAATAGGTATTCATACTTCGAATATATTTCAAATAATAATTAGGATCTAGATAAGACTCATTGTCGATTTTTTTCAACTTTTGAAACTGTATTAATTCACTTTCGAAATTATCAGAATCTAAATCATCTGTATATGTCTCCATTATATTTTCTAAACATTTTTTATTTCTGATATTTAAATATGTTTAAAGAGAAGCCCAAATTACTTTCTAACTTTTCATAAGCATTGATTGTTTCTTTTTCCTAATTTTGTGAGTATCTTATCACATATTACATTATGAAAGTTGTAAATAAAATGTTCTTTTGCAGATAAAATCACATCAGGATTATTTGTGTTATCTAAACACTTACTTCTTGTAAATTGTCTTTATCTTTTTAATGCATAACCATGCACCAAGTATAAATTCATGGATTCCTTTTTATAGTATCGATAATTATTTCTTACATTATAAATAAATAAATGCAATTTATAATCTATATACAGTAGAAAAATAGTAGATAAATTTATTTTAGATGCTTGTCAATACTTTTCTCTTGAACCTTATACAGTTATACCATTAATTATTATAGAATAGACACATGTAAAGTATAAACAATGTACATACCTATTACATAAAAATTATAAATTAATTTCCATTTCCATATTATTATTATTGATCATTAAATACTCGAAGTACTCGAAGTACTCAAACCTACTAAAATATTAAATTTTTTTTTTCATGTAAAATATAAAATGAGAAAAGGATCTCTAAAAATTTTGGGGCCCAGTGCTTATTCTTGTTCACCGCATGTACATGTGTAAATCAGGGCCTGGGGACTACGGAGGAACTTTTAGAATACTTTATAAATTATAAAACTATTGGGCCGGTTATTATTTTGCCCTGTCTTAGGAAATAATAAAATGACGCTCCTGCTCTAATCTAATGTGGAATAAATAAGATAAACAACCCAAATAGTTAAATTGAGCTCAAATTATAATTATATTCTGTCAAAATATTAATACTGTACAAACATCTTTCTATTATGATTATACTTATTCAATTTGCTTTTTATGTTATACTTCTCAGATATATTATTACACACAATTAATTAGTGAATATTAATAATATACCTACTCGAATTACATCGTATTAAAAATCAATATTTTAATATTATTGTTTGCGCGTAAGGCGAAAATTTTTTTAAGGCTTCCGTTTAATTATTCACATAATTAAAATATTGTATATATATATGTTCATTTGTAATCTGAGTTATTCGTTGTTCCCTCATTAAATGTGTATTTTTCGTATTATCATTATTTTATTTTTGTAAACGGGCAACGCCCGTAATATATGTTTTTTTTGTCGTTCGTTGTTAGCTATGAAGCAGCACGTACACGTTTTTGTCGTTTTTTCGCTCGTTGTCGTTCAATGTGATGAAGACATTTTTATATTTTGTCATTTAATCTTTGTAATTTTTTCGTGTTTGTTGTAGCTTTTCGATTATCGAAACCACACAACTTAAATATAATATATAATCCAATAAAGCAAATTTTTATTACAGCAATTTTAGTTCTGTTCTTTCTTACGGTCACCCAATCCATAATGTGAGAAATTATTACAAAATCATCGCCTCGTAAAAACCGTTACATAACTTACCTGCAAGTAAAACCAATACCAACTTGAATTCCTTTAATTTTTATCCTTTTTCGTTTCGTGTATTTTTTATTTATTCTTTTCTCTTTTTTTTTTTTTTTTTTTTTTTTGTCCTTCGATCTTCGTTAAACATACAATTATAAAATAATAATTTAAAATTATTTATATACTCCCACATTATAATTAGATAGTATATCATAATATATTATTTAAAAATAGGTTAGACACTGAACTACCTACGATAACGGAAGTAACAATTGTTATTCCGACCACGCCAAAAGTATCCGTAAATATTTTAACCTTTGACATTATTGTAAATTAATGAAATATAACAATAGGAATTTGTATAATATATATATATATACAATAAATATAGATTACGATATACTAAAATTTCAACTTAAAATACCCATAAAAAATTGAGACGTGAGGTTTTTCTAATAATTTGCTAATACGTTAAGATATATAAATCAGTAGGTATGTTACAATAAAATTTTCAAAATTTTTGTCCTGTTCATTGTAAAAAGTATTAAAGAGCTATAAAACGAAAATCTTATATTTATCTTATAGGTATCTATTATAATTATTTATATACTCCTACTTATAAATAGAAAGTATATCATTAATATATTATTTTATATTATTTAAAAATAGGTGGAAGTTGACAAAGAACTACCTCTGATACCTACGGAACCTACGTTACCTCCGAAGCCTACGTCACCTACTCTACCTGCGTTACCACCGATGCCTTCGTTACCTCAGATGCCTTCATTAACTCAGATGCCTACGTTACCTCCGATGCCTTCGTTATCTCAGATGCCTAAATTACCTCCGATGCCTATGTCACCTCCGATGACTACTCCACCTCCAATGTCTACGTCACCTCCGATGCCTACGTCACCTTCGATATCTACGTCAACTCCAAT
>JAIUCT010000001.1:40520930-40557446 GCA_021307375.1 Tetraneura akinire | reverse complement strand
CCTACGTCACCTGCGATGTCTACTTCACCTCCGATGCCTACGTCACCACCGATGCCTACGTTATATGAAATAATATACGCTTATATTCTAGAAATCATTAATATATTCGACTAATTATACCAATTAATATTAAACTAAATGTTAAGATCGCAATTTATGAGTATTATAATCTATCCAGTTATTAATTTTAATGATATTCATATAATTACTTTATCACATATATGGTATATGGACGATATATAATAAAGCACATATAGTTCCATTCAAAGTATCTGCAAAAGAAAATGGATGAGTTAGGTAATTTCCCTACCTCAGGTATACAGGTGTGTAAATCATTTTCTTTCAATTTGAATGCAATGATTATCCATCATATCTCTAAGTTTAATATAAATGATCATAAAATCCCTTGTCACCTAAATGCTAATACCTGACACTATGACAGAACTTTGCTCAATTTAATTTTTTGGAATGCAAAGTTTTATCATTGCATTCAAATTCTAATTAAAATTTAAACACTATGATTTGAAACGGTTTCAAAATTTTATCACATATGTATAGTACCTATGTGAACACCCAATAAAATTTTCAAGTCTCTAAATTCAAAATTGCCCGAGTTAACGTGGAACATTGAAATTGAATTCGTATATTTTTTCTACCGCTTGTGGTTAATTTTGAGAAATTCGAAAAATGACCTAAGTGAATTACCAACTATATTCACTTTCCATCAGGAAACATATGCTTTTCGTGAAAATCGGAGTATTATTTCGGTTAGTAAAAGTGCTTTCAGACATAAAAGAAAAAAATAAGACACTCATCATTGTAAAACCAACCTCTTACTCAATACCTATTCGTGTAACCCTGATACTTATGCGGATGGTCAGTGGTTTTGTGAAACCCAAAACGTCTCTTCGCGAGACTATGTCACACATAATGAAGGTGTTTGTAATAACTTATGAAGGAACATACAAACTGGTACCTAACCGTATTATATGGATATAAATAATCAAAATTGGGTTAATAAAGTACCGTAAAAGCGAAAAAGTTCATGTCGCGAGCAGATTCGAATCAGGAGCAGGTCGCAGCAAGGGCGCCCATAGGAAAATTTTCAAGGGGGGACAAATTCTTAATTTATTAATCTATTTATAAATAGGTTTAACCCATAAGATAGAAATAGGTTACTTAAACTATTACATTATATAAACCGAAATGGAAGATTATGAGAAATATTAAATAATTGGTAATAATACGTAATATTAAATTATATAATATATTAGATAAATAGAATACATACAATTTTAGATTCTGTCAGGCCCGGATTTACCTACAAGCAAAATAAGAATTGCTTACGGCCATCGAAAAAATTCGGCCCGTAAAATGTTTAGTTTTTAAAAATAAAAAATTAATTATATGTATTACTAGCCAACCTGGCAAACGTTGTTTTCCAATATAAAATAAATTATCAAATAAATCCGAAGGTTAGTTCTCATTATCTTCTTACAACGGTTATTACATTTATATCTTTCCCTTATGTGTATCAACTGTACAGGAAAAAGATCATTTAGCCGATTAAAATTATTAAAAAACGTTTTAAGATCTTCATTATCCCAAAATAACCTACAAAATCTTGGAATTTTAAGTAATGAAGGTGTATTTGTTAAATCTCTAAACTTAAATTTGGTGAAAGACTATTATATATCTATTAGAAAACAATATTCTTCATATACTCATATATATACCTGTTTATTACCTATATTTATTAAGTAATTAATTAGGCCCATCTAAATAATTTGCTTACGGCCCCCAAAGTACTTAATCCGGCTCTGGATTCTGTGCGAAGCGAAGAAATATTGGTTTTACAATGATGTATGTCTTTTTTTTGTTTTTAAGTAAGTAGACAGTTTTACTACCCAAAATAATGCTTCAATTTGTACGAATAGCATATGTTTCGGGTTGGAAAGTGGATATAATATTGGTACTTCATTTAGGGCATTTTTCGAATTTTTAATATTGAACCTGCTAACCGGTAGAAAAATGAAGAGAAAACGGCATTTTTCAAGAAAACTGAAATTTCCACGAATTCTTTTTCAATATTTCATGATAACTCAGACAATTTTGAATCTAGAGACTTGACAATTTTATTGGGTACATAGGTACTACATATATGTGGTAAAATTTTAGAACCGTTAGGTACTTACTTTAATTTTTCTAGAAAATATAGTACTTTGAATATTTCGTATAATTCTCGTTTTTATATACCTACCTATATAATGTTTGATAAAATTGGCAATTTTTAGTATTAAGGTCTGAAAATTTTACTGAAGTATATTTATATATTACTTAACATCATATGAAAAATATTAGAAAAATCCCTAGTCTCATTTATTTTTTATAGATATTAAAAGTTGATATTTTTAGTTTAATCCAAAATATTATGAAAAAAAAGACGAAAAAACGGCAAATCTGACTGAACTTCGTTGAGAATCGTTTTTTCGAATGCAATGGTTTATCAATATTATCATGCATCAACTGATTTGTTGAGTAAATAAACCCATTATACAAAAACAAATTAAAATTTGTATTATATTTTCAAATTCTGATCAAAGTAACCAGATTTTCATGATTTCCGATTATTCCAGGGGGGTGGACATGTCCCTCCCTTGCCCCCCCATATGGGCCGCCATGGGTTGCAGTGATGTTATTCCACTAGGCAACCATTTTCATTCGTTATTCATTCCTATTATATGCTATTTAATTTAAATAAAAAATTGCCTATTGAAAGTCGTTTATTTTACATATAGTGCCGAAACAATGTAGGTAAGTACGTTTTGTTAATATGCTCACTGGCACCGGTACCTGTTCCAGAACATACATTTTTATACTACTAATATCTGAAAATTGCGTCATTTTATTATGAATTCCGGATTAGTTCATTATTATTAATTTGTATATTATTATACAAAAATTTCATTTCGAAAGGAAAATATTTTAAGTGGTTTTATATTTACCTACTAACATGCTCGTTTGCAACCCATTCTTCACGGTTCCATCCATTTTTTAGGAGCTGTAAAAATAACATATAATATAATTATTATATACATTTCAATGAATATTTATTGGTTAGTGTAGTTATAGTGGTCACTCTAAGTTCGAACTACTAATAAAGTTAAATAATCAATATAAATGTATTATTAACGTTATTTTGGTAATATTAAACGATAATGAAACGGAAGTAATGAATATTATTTAAATAATATTAAATCAACATAAAGACATGCAATTGAATGTTATTGAACCACCAGTATTTTAGAATCATAATACGAGTATTAAATAACATAGACAAGAAATTTAAAAATTTTATTTAAATTCAATAATGCAGTTACGGTCATTTTATGCGACTCTAACGGTGTCTTCAATTTTGTGCCAATTCGGCATAAAATGCCTGACAGATTATCCCAGTGCATATGATAGAGGGAGACGAGACGTAATATCTTAATAGCAATTGGAATATTAATTTATACACAATAGTCAGACAACACAATATAGCACAAGCGCGAGCATCCATTTAACTTAAATATTAAATATATAGTGTGCATTATTTATATTATTAATATCGTTCGTGTCGTCTCCGCCTGTCATCCAGATCGCCATAGTCATCGATTGGATCCATACTCAGGTGTAATTTATTATTATATATATATTACAATATATTATTGTGTTGCTTATACTCAAGAGTTAGTTATTTAATTCCAAAGTGATATATGCGAGTCCTGGTAGTCTCTCTAGGGCTATATAAATAAATAGGAGAATTTTAGGTCATCTAGTGCAGAGATAGTCTAGCCAACTATATCTTCGGATTCCACTAGACAGACCTATCGACGGGCGTTCGTTCTGTAGCACAAGCTAAGACGAACAGTCACGTTACAATGCATATTACTTAACTCTTGACTCCGCTTCTAAATGATTAAGAATATTATAAGTACAATAATGGATTATGAGCTATGCCAAGAATATATTAAGTTTTTTTTTGTAGTTGTTTAGAATATAAAAATAAGAACTGTTACTATCGTGAAAGGGATACAAGTATAATGAGGATGTGTAAAGAGTATGAAGTTGTTGAAATTTGATGAAAAATTAAATGTAATGATAAATCATGGCATTCGAAATAATGATTTTGATCGACGTTCTGCCAGATTAAGGTATTTAGGTGACACATTTATGGATTTTATGGTCATTTATAGTAAACATAAAGAGAGGAAAATATTATTAAGTGTTCGTCTTGCTGGCACTCAATATACGTGAAAAAATGTTGGTGTTCTTACAGTCTTACGTTAAAATTTAAATATAAATTTTTAATAAATATGTATGTTTATTGTTTACATACAATACCATTCAGCCATTCAATACCTTTATTTGACTGACTTCGCTCAGAATCGTTTTTTAAATGCAATGGTTTATCATTGCATTCAAATTCTAATTAAAATTAAATACTATTATTTTCACACCTATAACCCTGCGACAGGAGTATCACCTTTTCTTCTTTAAAGTTTATATTCATATTGTGAATATACGTATATTATATTAAATTACTGAAGACACTTCAGGGTTTAGTACTTATACTTGTAAGATTTCGGCCTACATATAAGATGGGCTTACTTATTAGTTATTACCCACTGTCGAGGGAGACACTCAACAGTGACCTAAGGACCAGGCCAAGCACAATATACTTTGTGTTGGCTGAACCAATAGATTTTAAAAAAAGAGACCTAAGAATCAATTAATAAGAATAAATAAAATAAAATTACGTATATTGGTCATCATTAGGTTTATTAAACATTAAATAAGTACTTTTAAGTAGAGAGGGATAATTTAAGAATGAATAGAGAGGGATAAGTAATTAAGGGAATACGTGCGTAAAAAAAAAAAGTTTATTAATATATAAGGGATATTTTTTGGGGGTATTAATTTTCATATATCTACTGTGGTTGTGGTTGTTGATTTGATTGAAGATTAGCTGTTGATTGAAGTTGATTGGAGCTGATAGTTATTTTATTACGTGTAGCATAAGATTGTATATATATAATATATTATTATATTATTATATATAGTTGCAATATAAAAAGAAATGAAAATACACGATCCGAATATTAATAATAATATTAATAATGTTAATAACTATAATATATAAAATAATATGTTTTTTTCGTGTGTCTCGACGTCTTGTTCGTTCGATAGTTACGACCAGTGTTGTGCAAAAATAAAATAAAAATTATCTAGATAAGATAATATATAACACCGAAATTTTTTTATCTAGATAAAAGATAAATATAATAATATTTATCTAGATAAAAATCAAATTAAATAAAGTTTTAGTTTGTAAATAAACCATACACATTAATATATTATAAATTTATAATTCACTGTTTATTATTATAATTATAGTTTTATATGTAATTTTTTTTATAATTATTACAAAAATTTACAAATTACTTATTAATATTACATTTTAAACAAATTAAAATTTCAAAAGTTTTATTTTTATGTACCAGACGAAATTACTTCTCCACCCGAATACTATGGTAGCGGAAAAGCTTTTCACCCCCGCTAGTATTCCACTGGCAGAACTATGGTGGTGGTAAAGCTTTTCACGCGAACCTGTATCCAAGGACAGCTAGTTAATTTATAATTTTGGTTTATTGCTATCAATTCATTGGAATAATAATCTAATAAATTATTTGTCATATCCACCTGTCAACCTTTAATGATTTATTATGTTTTCTTATAAATTTAATGAGCATTGCATAACGTATGGGTATGACTCTTTGTCCACTTATCTGAACTTAAAATAATTTCGTCTAAATCGAACCCTAAACTATTTTTATACAATATTACTATATATTGATTCTTATATCTGTTTAATGGCACGTGTACCTCTATAAAGCTAGCAGACCTCTAAGAATTACAACGTGCCTGGAATTATAGGAAACTACTATACTACTAAACTAGGATAATATTCGTAATCAAATCGGCCGAAAAAAATTTATCTAGATAAAATTCTTCAGATAACCTAATTATTTATCTATAGATAAGATAAAAAAAAAAAAAAAAATACTATTATTTAGATAAGATAAAATATATTTGTATTTTATCTAGATAACTTATTTAGATAAAATTATCTAGATAATGCACTGGTTACGACGAAAGTCGTCGATGCAGCTTTTGGTGGACTAAACTGGGGCCACCGCGATGTCGGGCAGTAGTGGGAACAACGCACAGCTTAATGCGGGATATTACAATAATGGGGGTATGGGAATGCACAGTGTGTGGTTAGCTGATCAGAATAAATCGGGGGGAACGACACAGGACAGCCAACAAGTGTATGTTGTTAATATATAAATATGAAAATACAAATTTTGGAACGTTAAATACTACCCGAAATAGAGCTCCAATTTTCACAAATAGCATATGTTTTCGGTTTAAAAGTGGATTTAGTTGGTACAAATTTGGCCATTTTTCGAATTTCTCAAAATTGACTCTAAGCGGTAGGTAAAAAACGACGATAAATGACGAAAAAACGGCATTTTTCACTAATACTGAAATTTCGATGAATTCTACTTCAATATTTCACCATAACTTGGAAAATTTTTAAGTTAGAGACATAAAAATTTTATTTGGTGTTCATAATATAGGAATGTATAAAATTCCATAGTTTCAATTTTTTTATAGCTGTTTGATATTGATATTTTCAGTTTAACCGAAAATCTTAGTATCCATGTGAATATTCTTCTTAATATTTCTCAATACTTTTACAATAAAATTAAATAGCAAAACCAAAAAATTTGGAAAATTTTTGAAAATTTTGTTGAAGTATACTGCCATAAATCTTAACGAATTTCCAAAATTTTAGGAAAATCTTAATACTCGATTTTTTTTATAGATGTATATTTGTAGTACGAATTTTTATATAAAAAAATATAAGGACTGGAATTTATCAAGATTTTAATATTCCACTTACATCACTCCGGTGACTGCGAGATAACTGGTTTTCATTAAGGAGGTCTGTTTACAAAAACTTTACAGCCTAGTAATCATTTTTTTTTCAAATAACAATTCGAAAACCAATAATACGACAAATCCTATTAAAATAATTATATTAAATATATCATAAGTGTAAGGTAATGCATGTATTTTATTAGATAAAATTATTGCACTTTATAAATATTAATATAATATTAGACTAAATAATGGGTTTAAAATATTAAAAAAAAGAAAATTTAAATTAATATGAGCTTATACTAATCTACTAATCAGGTCTATTTTTTGTCTTAAAACTATTTATTATTTTCGTAAAATATACAATCGAAACAATAAACAACAGATGCGTTTAATATTGCTCATTGTTCAACAATATTTATTTAAAAAGTTAAGACGACAATTTTTAAACTTGTTATGATAAGATAACTAATTAAGGCTTATGGTAAAATAATTATTATTAATATTAAAAACACGATGATTGATAATATAAATCCTGTGTCATTTGACACTTACGAATATAAGTTACTTTTAAAACACATTATTTTACCGTATAAATACACATGTAAATTAGGTATTTATTAGATTAAATATGATTTAAATATTGGATGTAAGAGTACTTATACTATTTTGCAAATAAATATAAAATGTTGTCCGAAACTAATTTATATTCATTTAGAATTTTGTTGAAGTAAAACACTGCACAGTGTGACTTCACACGTAGTTGAGCTCATAGTAATACATAATAACCATACAAAATGAACACTACGAAAATTTTTGTTCAATTTTTAGTGAGTGTTTAATTATCAATTTCATCAATTTTGCTTAGTTTTGTTCGTTATGATACAATATTATATTTATATGCATGTAGATCGGATTTTTGCTCATCTTCGTGGAATCTTCTGCTGGAGCCAGTTTAAAGATGCAAAAAGATGAATTCAACGATCCGACCATTATTATTCACATAGAAGTAATTATAATTATAAATAATTACATTCGTGTAAACGATGTTGAATGAAATTCATCAGATAATATTTGTACCTACAGATAAAGTTTTTTACATTTATCAGTTTTAACATTCAATATAAATAATGATCATAACACCCTATATGAGTCACCTAAATACCCAAATGGCCAAATCTGACAGTACTTCGCTCAGAATCGTATTTCGAATGTAATGATTTATCATTGCATTCAAATGTTAATCAAAATTCAACACTATACTCTTTACACCTGTAATAACACGAAAAAGACGATGGTAGACAGAAAAAGGGGAAAGGTAAAAATAAAGGGTTGAAGGGAGATGAGGTGAGTGGAGAAGTGGGAGAGGGTGGAGGAAGGGAGGTGATGGTCTCTTAAAGGTGCTCGTGTAAGACAAAGAAAATACAAATAAAGGTGAATTGTTGGACTGTGTTATTACCTTCCTTCCGGTGCCAGAAGGGCCTCGGGGTAGTAAATCCGAAAGTCTCCAAGTAACACAAAATAATCTTTTATAAATTTAAATACTATTTATGATAGAGTTATTGTTTAATTCTCCTTTTTTTTATATATATAAACTTATCGAATATTTTACTGATTTTTAATCATTGTGTTATATTTATACAAGTTATTTTCTTATTTCATTTGGTAATTATACAAATTATTTCTACACTAGGTAATTATACAAATTTTTAACGTGGTAATTATACAAATTTTCTTTTTATTATTTTAAAATTTTATAACGTGGTAATTATACAGGGTTTTGTTTCACTTGGTAATTATACAAATTTTCTTTTTATTATTTTAAAATTTTATAACGTGATAATTATACAGGGTTCTATCTCGCTTGGTAATTATACAAATTATTTTTTTTTACTTGGTAATTATACAAATTTTCTTTTTATTATTTTAGAATTTTATAACGTGGTAATTATACAGAGTTTTATTTCACTAGGTAATTATACAAATTATACAAATTATGTATACAAATTTTGTTATTATTTTACAATTTATTATTATTTTTTTTTGTAATTTTTTATTATTTATTCACCTAACCCTAACCGAACTAGTTATCACTGGCTTTCTTGAATGGAAAAATCTAGACTGATGCAAAGCATAAAATTTATATTCAATAACTTACCCGCTGACTGCTTGTTCCACTCTACGAGATGGTGAAGTCGATAGTCGAGCAATGGAAATGAAATAAAGAACACTTGAGAATTCTGATCACAAAGATGAACTCTGATGAAAATCGGAAAGCCGTTGATGTCGAAAATGATAGCTTGTTCGGGAGCGTGCGCACACTGAAGGGGCGCGCGTTCTCGTGGGTCGTATTTATGCCCTGCTGGTCAGGTCTTGGGGTGAGAATTTCAAAGTCTTTCTTAGGAGTGAGGGAATTGAAATTGAATAGTCACGTAATGTTCAGTTGTCGGGAGAGATCAAAGGGTATGTGTGGATGATGTTATAACTGTAAAATGTATTTCTGATAAATGAGGGTATTAATTGTCCGGCGGGTCCATCGGATCCTCGTCCTTGACATGGTTTTGCTTATTATATAATTCTTTATAACGGTATTTCTAACGGGATATCTAACGGGATTTTATGATGGGGTGTGTAACGGGACTATTTTGTTAATTGTTAAAAATGTGTCGGCGTTCCGATGCATCAGAGTTTGTTTATTACACAAAGTCACCAAAAAGAAATATAGATAATACATTTGAATTTTTACATAACTGACCATATCTGTGGTCTTGTGTACTTTGATATAATATAAGAAACATAATGATGTGTCCTCATATCATTACACACCTGTATCCTAACCTAACCTAACCTGTGTTCCTTCCAATATCCATCCCTATCTATTTAATGTATAATCAGCAAAAAAAAAAAATAATAATAATAATAATCCTAATTATAACCATTAATTTGAACTGAGTGAAGTGTATTTATGCTTCAATTAACTTTTCTAAATCTTTTGTCAACTTTATGTTACATTAAAATAGAAAAACATGAACTCAAAGGACTCGAAGTGAGTATTTCATTTAACAAGTTAAAAATTACTCGAAATTAATAAATGATAATTATATTTTGTACATATTTTTTGTTAATTCTATTTAACATTAAATTTATAACAATATATTTTAATATTGTAAATTAATGAAATATAATAATAGGAATCTGCAAATATACACAATAAATATAGATTTTAGTATTTTACTAAAATTTCAACCGAAAACGACCATAAAAAAAATTAGTCATGTAGTTTTCCTAATAATTTGGAAATACGTTTAGATATACATCAGTATGCTACAATAAAATTTTCAAAATTTGTGTCCTTTTTATTGTAAAAGTATTGAGAAGCAATAAGAAAAATATCTTTTGTATGAATTATAAGATTTTCGATTAAAATAAAATATTAACTATAAACCGCCATAGAAAAATATCGTTAATTGGGATTTTTCTAATATATAGTTATCCCTTAAGTATACTACAGTAAAAGTTTTAGACCTTACTACTAAAAATATCCAATTTTATCTATCATTATATAAATAAAAACGAACGTTTTAGAATACATTTAAAGTCCAATGTTTAGAAAAAAAATTAACGTAACGGTTTACATATATGAATATATATGTTACGGGCAAAGTATACAATTTGGGCATTTTATACATTGTCCGGACATTTTATACAATGCCCTTCGTATATTGGGCAATATAGAAAACGGATGAGATGATTTAAGCAATATATACAATTATCGCTGTGTATTGTATAATCCCGGACTTTATATGACCGTAATATATAGGTAAATATCCAAAGGTCTCGCGAAACCACTGCCTATTCGCACCAGTATCCGTTCTATGGGGTAGGTATTAGGTTGGTATGCTTTAGTCCCTTAGGGCGTAGCCCCATTCTCACGAAAAGTGCCGCAAAGCCGGTAGGCGTAGCGAGCGTCCCTTTCACTTGGAAAAAAACTATGAAATTTTTTTTGTATCTGAAGTTTATCAACAAAATAATCAAAATTGTTTTATTATGTAGGAAAAATGCGCGAAAAAAATTACGTCACAATACGTCTCGCTAGGTATTCGCGATAAACGATAAGTACCAAATTTTATAATACATTCCATATAATACACATTGCCTACAAAAGTTTGGGCATAGTACACTTTGCCTGGAAATAGTCGGGCAATATTGTTGTTTTTAAATATATTTTTTACATTGCCCAAAATGTTCGGACATTGTGCACAATACCCGAATTTCCCAAATTTTCTAAAAATTCACTCCGAGAGAAAGCACGGATATTTTCAAATTTAGGTGATCAGGGCTACGATCGATGTACATGTGTACAAAAATGTAAAACACGGAAGTGCAAGTGTAAAGCAGCGGATCGGCTATGTACATCAAAATGTCACAGAAGCAGTATATGCGACAATAAGTGATAATAAAATTTAAAAAACTTATTATATTTTCTAATAATATAAATACATATCATTATTCATTAAATAATTTCATCCGTTTTCTATACTGCCCAATATACGAAGGGCATTGTATAAAATGTCCGGCCAATGTATAAAATGCCCGGGCATTGTAAACTTTGCCCGTAACATATATATATATATAATACCAATGTGAAACAAAATTTTTAAGTCAGTAAGTTTAAAATTACATGAGTATTTATAAATATTGAAATCGAAATTGTCAAAATTTCAGCCTTGCAAAGACCGTTGGTGCTTCAAGGAATCCCCTGCCGGAGCAAGTTTAAAAATGCAAAAACATGAACTCAAAAGACTCGGGGTGAGTATTTCATTTAACTAATTAAAAATTATTCAAATTTAATATACGTTTTAAACAGTAGCGTAACTTCAAAATTTGGGCCCGGGTACATAATTAATTACAGTCCCCTTCCACTGTACAATAATATTAATGTTAAGATAAAAATATAAAAACCATAAATTAGGCAAACACTTAGAAAAATTTTTAATATTATTTTTATTACGTTTGATGTTTATTATTGGTTAAATTTTAATAATTACATAATTGATATAAAACTAAAAATTTACAATAATTAGAAAATATAATTCACTTATCATAATATAACGTCAATATTAAATTGTACGGTATATGATTATATTTATATGTACGTAATACGTAAGTTATTAATATAAAATTATGCAGTACCAAAAATTAAAACATCCTTCTTGATTTTGTGTTTGCTAAGGTTGATATTATATCTGATGTATCAATTTGAACTACGCATTTTATTTATAAATTTAACTACTGTTTTGCCGCTATAACAACGTTAAAACGATACGATTTTTATAAATATAAAAAAATATGAGCTGATACTCCTGCCGCACAGGATACAGGTGTGCGAATCATAGCGTTTAATTTTACTTAGAATTTGAATGCAATGATAAACCATTGCATTCGACAAAACGATTCTGAGCGAAGTTCAGTCAGATTATAATTTTTGTTTGAACTAAAAATATCAAATTAAAACAGCTATAAAAAAAAAATTGAGATTAGGGATTTTTCTAATATTTTAGTATGATGTTAAGTAATATGTAAGTATACTTCAGTAAAATTTTCAGACCCTAATACCAAAAATTGCTAATTTAATCAAACATTATATACGTAAAAACGAGAAATTTACGAAATATTCGAAGTCCTATATTTTGTAAAAAAATTTAAAAAACAGTTCCAAAATTTTACCACATATATGTAATAGCTATGTGAACACCCAAAAAAATTTTCAAGTCTCTATCTTAAAAATTACCCGAGTTATCGAGAAATATAGAAATCGAATTCGTCGAAATTTCATTTTTCGCGAAAAATTGCCGTTTTTTCTACAGCATCGGGTCAATTTTTTGATATTTAAAATTACCTAAGTGAAGTACCAACTACATCCACTTTGCTACCGGAAACATACCCTATTCGTGAAAATCGGAGCATTATTTCGGGTAGTATTTTTGTACACAGTCATTAGAAAAAAAAAAAAAAAACACACCATTGTAAAACCAATACATTCTTCGCTTCGCTCAGAATCTAAAAATAACTTGGGATTTTTATAACGTTTAGGTTTATTGTAGTTAGAGAAATATAGTTTTGTGATAAATAAATAAACATTTTTAAAATATTAATTATATTTTACAATCAAATAACACATCTTTTTTCGCTCGTTGTCGTTCAATGTGATGAACACGTTTTTATATTTTGTCATTTAATCTTTGTAATTTTTTCGTGTTTGTTGTCGCTTTTCGATTATTGAAACCACACAATTTAAATATAATATATAATCCAATAAAGCAAAATTTCATTACAAAAATTTTATTTCTGTTTTTTCTTACGGTCACCCAATCCACAAAGTGAGAAATTATTATATCTAATAACACAGTACACACCGTATCTGCCCGAATACGGGATTGGTGCTTATTCACGTCTGTACATCAGCTGCTGTTCCACTGACACGCGTAAGTCCGCCAGAAACCAGTGCGAGTTGTATGAGTAGCCGCCCGGGTCTTCTTAGACTCTAGAAGAGTTGCCACTGTCGTTAGTTCGTTACCATCTTCAATCTACCGTAATTTTAAGTGTATCCTGTGTGTTTAGTATTAGTTTTCATATTATATATAATAATATTATAGTAGATAGGTTATTGTACAATTGTGTGACCATTGCACGATTGATCGGTCACACAATTTCCCGCTACTAGTCGTGCGTGTGTAAATTATACAAAATCATCGCCTCTTAAAAATCGTTACCTAACTTACCTGCAAGTAAAACTAATACCAACTCGTAGTTCCTTTAATTTTTATCTTTTTTCGTTTCGTGTATTTTTTTTCTATTCTTTTCTCTTTTTAAATTCTGAGCGAAGCGAAGAATGTATTTGTTTTACAATGATGTGGGTCTTTTTTTTTTTTTTTTGTTTTTTTTTTTTAAGTATGAAGACACTTTTACTACCCTAAATAATGCTCCGATTTTCACGAATGTTGTATGTTTTCGATTGCAAATTGGATGTAGTTTGTACTTTATTAAGGTCATTTTTCGAATTTCCCAAAATTAACCTCATGTCACACAGAAAAAGGACGAAAAAATAACGAAAAAAGGACATTTTTCCTTCGACGAATTTGATTTATCGGATAAATTTGTTTATAATAGTAACCATAGTGATAATATAAATATTATTGTTACTAATAGCAACCAAAGTAATAATATTATTATTGTTACTAATAGCAACCAAAATAATATTGTAACTAATAGCAACCAAACCATCTATATAAACAGAAATTTCCATCGTAAATCTTATAATATTTCTTTGAGCACCTCCCTGGGGTTTATCATATATTCATATCGCAGATCATAGATTATTGATCAAAGGCTAAGGTCTATAATGAGAATTAACGAACCATTCGGTTATATATACATAATATTGTTAGGTGATTTTTTCCAATTCTCTAGAATTAGCTAGAGGGCAAATTGAAGAAAAAGTTTATTTGTATTTTTCATGAAAACTGAAATTTCGACGAATTCGGTTTCAATATTTTACGATAACTTAGGCAATTTTGAAGTTAAAGACTTAAAATTTTTATTGGGTATTTACATAAGTTACCATATATTATTATGTGGTAAAATTTTGGTACCGTGTTACGTTCATTTTTCTACAAAATATTGGACTTTGAATATTTAGTAAAATTCTCCTTTTTACGTATATAATGTTTGATAAAATTGGCAATTTTTGGCAGGTCTGATAATTTTACTGAAGTATTTTTTTTTATTTACATAAAAATCCCTAGTCTCAATTTTTTTTATAGCTGTTTAAATTTGATATTTTTAGTACATCGAAAATGTTATGAAAAAAAATTACGAAAAAAGGGCATTATATGACGGAACTTCGCTCAGAATCGTTTTTTCGAATGAAATGGTTTGCCATTGCATTCAAATTATAATTAAAATTAAACACTATGATTGCACACCTGTATCTCTTCCCTTGCTTTTTTTTTTTTTTATCGTGTGAGTATTATTTCTACTCACAAGGGCCTTCGATCTTCGTAAAACATACAATTATAAAATAATAATTTATAATTATTTGTATACTCCCCCACATAGAATTAGATAGTTTATCATAATATATTATTTAAAAATAGGTTAGACACTAAAATACCTACGATACCGCAAGTAACAATTGTTACGCCGACCACAACAAAAGTACCCGTAACTATTCTAACCTTTGACATTACTGTAAATTAATGAAATATAACAATAGGAATTTGCATAATATATATATACAATAAATATAGATTACGATATACTAAAATTTCAACTTAAAATACCCATATAAAATTGACACGTGAGGTTTTTCTAATAATATTCTAATACGTTACGATATAAATCAGTAGGTATATGCTACAATTAAATTTTCAAAATTTTTGTCGTGTTTTTGTAAAAGTATTAAGAAGCAATAAAACGAAAATGTTATACCTATTTATCTTATATCTATTATAATTAGTTATATACTCCTACTTATAAATAGAAAATATATCATTAATATATTATTTTATATTATTTTAAAATAGGTGGAAGTTGACAAAGAACTACCTCTGATATCTACGGAACCTACGTTACCTCCGAAGCCTACGTCACCTACTGTACCTGCGTTACCTCCGATGCCTTCGTTACCTCGGATGCCTTCGTTACCTCAGATGCCTACGTTACCTCCGATGCCTACGTTACCTCCGATGCCTACGTTACCTCAGATGCCTACGTTACCTCCGATGCCTACGTTACCTCCGATGCCTACGTTACCTCAGATGCCTACGTTACCTCCGAAGCCTACGTTACCTCAGATGCCTACGTTACCTCCGTATTAATCGAAATATAAAATTTTATATTATTTATATATTGTGTATTCTATAAATTTCTGTAAAATAGAATAATAATATTAAACATAAGTACGATTTTAGTTTTAGATTCATATATACACATATAGTTAAAATATGAAGACAAATATAATGAAAAATTATTTAATAAATATATATTTTACCAATAATTTTCTACTCATTTTTTAATAATGTAAATTATTAACAAAATATCAAAATAGGTACGTATTTTACCACGTTTATCTATAATCACGCTTATTTTCTAGAAACCATTAAAAATATTCGACTAATTTATACCAATTAATATTAAAGTAAATGTTAAAATCGCAACTTATGAGTACCTATTATAATCGATCCAGTTATTAATTTTAATGTTATTCATATAATAACTTTATCACATAAATGGACGATATATAATAAAGCATATATTATATATAGTTCCATTCAAAGTATGTACAAAAGAAAAAAGATGAGTTAATTTCCCTGCCGCAGGGATACAGGTGTGTAAATCATTTTTTTTTCAATTTGAATGCAATGATGATCCATTGCATTCGAAAAATCGATTCTGAACGAAGCTTAATCTGATAATGTAGGTATTGATTAAAATTTTGACATTCTTCATATACATAATATATAAACATTTTTATCACACATATTTACAGGGACCATATAAGTACGCATATAGAACATAAATGAACACACTTTAAAATTTTCAAATCTCTAAGTTTAATATAAATGATCATAAAATCTCTCGTCACCTAAATTCTAATACCTGACACTCTAACAGAACTTTGCTCAATATACTTTTTTGGAATGCAAAGTTTTATCATTGCATTCAAATTCTAATTAAAATTTAAACACTATGATTTGAAACGGTTCCAAAATTTTATCACATATGTATAGTACCTATGTGAACACCCAATAAAATTATCAAGTCTCTAAATTCAAAATTGCCCGAGTTAACGTGGAACATTGAAATCGAATTCGTATATTTTTTCTACCACTTGTGGTTAATTTTGAGAAATTCGAAAAATGACCTAAGTAAATTACCAACGATATTCACTTTCCAACCGGAAACATATGCTTTTCGTGAAAACTGGAGTATTATTTCGGTTAATATAAGTGCTTTCAGACATAAAAGAAAAAAATAAGACACACATCATTGTAAAACCAACCTCTTACTCTTACTTTGTGTAACCCTGATACTAATGCGGATGGTCAGTGGTTTTGTGAGACCCAAAACGTCGCTTCGCGAGACTTTATGTCACACATAATGAAGTTGTTTGTAATAACTTATGAAGGAACATAAGGAACTAAAATATCGACGAATTCTTTTTCAATTTTTGATGATAACTCAGGCAATTTTGAAAGACTTGACAATTTTATTGGGTACATAGGTACTACATATATGTGGTAAAATTTTAGAACCGTTAGGTACTTTAATTTTTCTACAAAATATAGTACTTTGAATATTTCGTAAAATTCTCGTTTTTATATACCTACCTATATAATGTTTGATAAAATTGGCAATTTTTAGTATTAAGGTCTGAAAATTTTACTGAAGTATATTTACATATTACTTAACATCATATGAAAAATATTAGAAAAATCCCTAGTCTCATTTACTTTTTTAGATATTAATAGTTGATATTTTTAGTTTAATCCAAAATATTATGAAAAAAAAAGACGAAAAAACGGCAAATCTGACTGAACTTCGCTGAGAATCGTTTTTTCGAATGCAATGGTTTATCAATATTATCATGCATCAACTGATTTGTTGAGTATATATACCCATTATACAAAAACAAATTAAAATTTGTATTATATTTTCAAATTCTGATCAAAGTAACCAGATTTTCATGATTTTCGATTATACCAGGGGGGTGGACATGTCCCTCCCTTGCCCCCCCCATATGGGCCCCCATGGGTAGTAGTGATGTTATTCCACTAGGCAACCATTTTCATTCCTATTATATGCTATTTAATTTAAATAAAAAATTGCTTATTGAAAGTCGTTTATTTTACTTATAGTGCCGAAACAATATAGGTAAGTACGTTTTGTTAATATGCTCACTGGCACCGGTACCTGTTCCAGAACATACATTTTTATACTACTAATATCTGAAAATTGCGTCATTTTATTATGAATTCCGGATTAGTTCAATATTATTAATTTGTATATTATTATACAAAAATTTCATTTCGAAAGGAAAATATTTTAAGTGGTTTTTAATACTTACCTACTAACATGCTCGTTTGCAACCCATTCTCACGGTTCCATCCATTTTTTAGGAGCTGTAAAAATAACATATAATATAATTATTATATACATTTCAATGAATATTTATTGGTTAGTGTAGTTATAATGGTCACTCTAAGTTCGAACTACTAATAAAGTTAAATAATCAATATAAATATATTATTAACGTTATTTTGGTATTATTAAACGATAATGAAACGGAAGCAATGAATATTATTTAAATAATATTAAATCAACAATATATTATAAGACATGCTAGTGAATATTATTGAACCACCTTTATTTTTTTAGTAAAATGCAATGGTAAATATATCGACCACAAAATGGGTAGTCAAAAATGAAAAGTAAAGGTAAAGTACGGATTTAAGTATGAAATAGTATTAGTAAAAAAATGGATGATAATATATACCAAAAAAAAAAAAAAAATATTAATACATTATACATATATTAAATTGATTGTCCAATAAAAAATAAAATTTAAATAATTTTATTATTTTGCATTTTTAAATAACAAGAAAATTAGTTAAGTATATTATATTATAGGGATAAAAATCAAAATTTATTAGTCCTTAATGTCGATTTTTACATTGTAACATCGTTCATCAGACTAATAACAAAAAATAAAACAATGTGTGGTACGAGTTTTTATAAAAATCATACAATGGAATTAACCATCCTTAAAATATAATTTGACTCGCACCACTCCGGTGACTGCGGGATAACTGGCTTTCATTCAAGGTGTCGGATTTGAAAATTGTTATTGTGTCGTCATTCCTTTTTTTTTTCAAATAACAAACCGAAAGCCAATAAATACGATAAATACGATTAAAATATTATATTAAATATAATATTTGAACAGTAATGCATGCATTTATTTGCAGATAAAGATATTGCAGCAGATTATAAAATATATTAAATAGATAATAATATGCTACACAATGAGTTTGGAATAAAAAAAAAAAAAATTAAATAAATATGAGTTTATGCTAATCGGGTCTATCTTTTGTCTTAAAACTACTACTTACTATTATTATTATTATTATAATTATTATTATTATTATTATTATTATTATTATTATACATATGTAAAATAATATCGGAACAATAAAATATACCCTCTTGCGTTTGTCATTGTGCAACAATATTTATTTAACAAAGTTAAAAATTGTCGTAATTTTTTATAAACTTGTTACGATAAGATTAATACCCATCATGGAGCTTAAACATATAGTTATTATATTGTATAATATACGTGTAATAAGATGTCAATTATTATAATTATTGTGAAAATAAAAACGTGATGCGTTATATAACTGCACACTGTATTACTTACGCGCGTAAGTTATACTTGAAATACTTATTGGTTTTTTTTTTTTTATTATTATTAATAATATTATAGACACTATTGTACACATTATGTAAGTTAGGTATTTATTAGATTAGATGAGACTTAAACTAAAGAATTTACGAGTACTTATAATATTTTGCAAATTAATATAAAATGTCTGATCAGTAAACCACAATGTCATTTAGAATTTTGTTCCAGTGAGACACTGCACTGTTCTGCAGTTTACACGTCGTCGAACACCATATTAATACATAATTACCGTACAAAATGAACGCTTCGAAAATTTTCGTTCAACTTTTGGTGAGTGTTTTATTTATCAATTTCACAAATTTTACTTAGTTTTGTCCGTGTACGATACAATACTATATCTATATTTATATGAATGTATAGATGGGAGTTTTGCTCATCTGGTTCTTCGTAGAATCCACTACCGGAGCAAGTTCAAACATGCAAAAACATGAACTCAAAGGACTCGAAGTGAGAATTATTTATAATTTAACAAGTTAACAATTATTCTGAATTATTAATATAATAATAATGATAACAAAAAAGGAATATAAATGAAAATTACATAAAGTTGAAATCAAAAATAAATTATAAGGGATAGCAATTATTTTTTGTATAGGTATCAATTAAATGGATGGTATTAAAAAACATCTATCTCATAAAAATAACCATTTTAAAAATTTACTTGGCTGTTGTTAGTTGCTTGTATCTCACATTTCTTCCATAGGTTAGAGGACTTTATCGTTTTAACGTTTTAGTGATTTATTCACATTAAACACAACCTTCAATATTTTTAACATAGTATGATTAAGTGTATCTATCAATCTAAATGCGTCTAGGTTCAATATAGTTAAGAAAAATAGTTTTGTAATAAATTTGTATACATATTTTTAAAATATTTATTATATTTTACAATCAAATTGCACATCAAAAATGTGTGGTGCCAAAGCCAAACTTATTATCTAAATTAGTAATTAGTATTTTCTAATTAGTCGCTGTGACTTATAGATATTGAAAATTCTTAAATAGAAACCATATTTTTATATAAACGAAATAAAAATTTTAATTTTAATCTAATGTGGAATAATAAAATCGGACAGTTCAAACAGTTAGATTAAGCTTAAATTATAATCATATTCTGTTAAAATTATAGTACTGTACTAACATAATTTTATTATTATTAATAAAATTAATGTAAAATACAATCAATTATAATAATTACGGTATAGTTTAAACAGTCTTATTTAATTTAATTATTTAATTTTTTACTGCAGTTATTTTATACGTTTTTTGCAGATTTTTAACATGTTAATATTTTTACTGAAACTTGAATCAATTTTATGAATATACTTTAATTTGAATATAATTATAATATGATATTATGATAATATTTCTATACGTATTTTTTTTATGTAAAAAATTGTTCTATTGGGTATAATATTAATTTCATTGTAATGAAATTATGAATATAATTTATAAATTAAAAGTTTATCTTTATAAATATTTAATGAATCGATTTTTATTTACTTGAATATTTTTTTATTTTATAAAAATATAATTATTTATATAAGTACTACCTACTTATAAATAGAAAATATGTTAAATTATTTAATTAATAACTTTATGTATTTGACAATTTTATATTTTTAATAACCTAATTCTATTATTAACATGGAATACGTGTAAATGTGTTATAAATTTTAGTATTCTATACTTTAATATGTTTTAAAATTATTTTATTTTAATAATCGATACATCATATATATATAATATTATATTTGATAATAGGTGAATATTGACATTGAGGTTGATGCAACTCAGGTAACAGAGACAACAAATAACGCGACGACCACAACAGATGAATCAATAAAAGCAGACATCGACGTAATCATAGATCCAGACGTAGATATAGACATAAAACTTAACACAACTATAGATGTAATTTAACTGTTCCGACAGAAGATCAGTCACGAAATACGACAAATTAATCAGAACAACTTGATATTTTATATTTATAGATGATATTATATAAATTTCTGCAAAATAAAAAAATAAAACAATATGTTATAAATCGATACGATTTTAGTTTCATAACATAATATACCTAAAGGTGTTATAATACATAGACAAATAGAATGTAAAATTATTTAATAAACATATTATAATTTTTACTAAGCATTTTTTTTATGTTGATCACAAAATATCAAAATATTCAAGACGTTCGTATGTAATAACATATTACAATATGATGTGAATAATAAAGAGGGGTTATTTTAATGGTACGCGCATATATTCTAGAAACTCATTGGAAATATTTGACTTATATACCAATAAAACACAATATTTTTATAATAATGTTATAAATGAATAAATCATTACGTAATAATTAGTTAAAACAACAAAACACATAGGTAGGTAATTAAATCAATGCGTAGTTTGATAAAACAAATTATAACCTTGGAGCGTGCAAAATATTATATTATTAACATAAAAATATTATGCGAGTTATATACCTACCTGAATTTGTATCTATGTTATTTTGTACACACGCATACGAGTATAAATTATTATAATATATAATATTTAAAATAAAAATAAAAACACCGAAAACTATCCGATTAATATATTATTGTGTTATTTTCATATTTTTCTCGTCTCCCATGTGATTTCCACGCCTCGTAATTCGTAAAATACGAATAATTTATAATAATATGATATAATACAATATGAATTCATTGGTCTACGTCGAAATAATTTTTAAATACCTAATTAATATTTAGATAAGAACAAAATATATTGACACGGTAATTAGTAATTATACATATAACTATATTATATTATTAGATTCACATAATATATATCATTGTACATTCTAATAATATTATGAATATAGTTAATATATTATCATTAAATAAATATATTATAATATATTAAATTCATAACAAAGCTTGAGTGTGCGTTAAAAATAAATAAAAATAAAAATTGAAACGATTCACACTATAGTTAAAATTATTATCAATTATCATACGCATATAATATAATATATATATATATATTATAATATATGATATATCAATATAATTATCATTAACTAAAAATAAATATGATTATCGTCAAACGTTAGGAAGATAAATCATTTTTATTATTATTATATAAATATATTTACTTTTTTTTTTTTTTTTTGGTTCAACTAAAGGGTGCCATTCTAAAACGTTTTATGTATACGTATATTAAACTACGAAACTGATGTATACCGCGGTATAAATATGATATTATAAAATCAATTGTAATTTATAAATAATATTATTATAATCACTTAAAAAAACAACGATGTAGGTATATAAGTTTTAACAATATAATAATGTCTATATAATATACGATGATTTAAATTTACATACACAATTTTTAAACATAATAATAATAATAATAATAATATTAAACTATTAACGCGTTTTATACGCGCGGACAACGTTATTTTTATATTATGATAAAATCTATAAACGACTACGATTTAACATACCTACGTCAAACAGCCTATACATTGAAATATTGTAAAATTTTACGACTCCTTATTATTTTTTATATTTTATTATTTTATTTAATTTAATCCGCAGTCGGTATGCTGTTATACAAACGGGTATTAGAGTACTATAATATTTTAATATACGATAAAAGTTTAAGGTTAAAAAAAAAAAAAACGACCTCGGATAGGAAATGTCGAAACGTTTTTTTTTTTTTTTTTATATAAACGATCGAACGAAAGTATATTATAATATAGGTAAGTTAGTTAGTTATACTATAAAAATAATACCGCGCACAGTGTTTTAACCGAACTCATTGTAATATGGTTAAATAATTTAAAGAAAGGTGTTTTTTTATAATATTTTATGTATATTATTTCAATGGCACCCTGCGAGATATCAACACGATTAAACGTAATAATTTATTGTTGGTATATTATTTATTTTTTTATTTATTTTTATCACTATATTCAATAATAATTGCTGTTGTATCCATTTTAGCGAAATATCTATACGAAATATCAGTTTTCAGTGGTAATAACCATCGTCCGCGTGTTCCTCGTTACCGATGATGGGCATACGATCATCTTCGGGCTTAACTCTTTTCCTAGATTTGTTCAAAGCGCCCCAAGTCGTTTTTCCCGCCTCAGAAGACGACAGCAACACTGAATAGGACGTCACGTCGTTTTCTTTACTATGGTGGATTCCGTATAAAAAGTAAATCAATAGACCTGTAAGCGAAGCGCAAAAAACGATTAAAAACGTCATAGGTACGAGCATTTTTTTTCTAATATTATGTATATCAATTTAATATTTCACTGACCTATGACCATCCATATCAAAAATCGTATCCAAGTAAGCAAATTGAGATTAGTCATCAACACGATGTTGCATACGATGCTGAGTGATGGTATTAAAGGCACGTGGGGTACCATAAACGGTAATTCTGTCGAGTTTTGTTCGTGAGCTTCAATAATAAAGACACCTAAAATGATAAATAAATATTCATAACCTATAATTATAATATTTCATTATATTTTTATCAGAATATTATCGTATCATTCCATTAAACAAATAACAGTTAGTTCCTTCTCCGAGTCCCAATTGGGCCCCCCCCCCCCAAACACCATTGAGACGTATATATTATATTTTTTGTAAAATATATTATAATTAGGTATTAGGTATTATTTTTTTTACTTCCCCTTTCAGCCTTTCTTCTTAATTTATTTTAGGTGATACACTTTCACCGTTAGATCTAATAAATTATAAAATTGCATTTGAGAAAATTAAAATATTATCAAAAATATTCTTGTACTGGACTTCTGAATGACTTAAACTTCACTACTGAATTTGATAAATACTATAATGTTAAAGAAATGGCATATGGAATATATCATTAAATATTTTATTTTCAATAATATACTTTCTAAACATTACTTTTTGTTATTATCATAAGTTACTGATTAAGCGTATATAACTAATATCAGTAGTCAAATATTATTTTGTATAAATTAAAAATCAACAAATTTAGCAGTCGTATTAATAGATAAATATAGTAGTATTTAGAGATTAATATTCTTAAATTAATACAAACTATATTTATATAATGGTACTTAATTCAAATTTACAATACTGTTATAATGTTAGGTGAGGTGTACACTTAACTTTCTATGTCTATATTGAGTTAATATTTACTAAATTCCATCCAAGATAATATAATAATTATAATAGATTGTACTATTTTATAATTTTTATATTGTGTAAACCATTTATATTAAACCGTGACGTCACATCAATGTATGAGTGTCCAACATTATAGATAATGTTAATTTTGTACTTACATATAAGTAAGTCGCTGACCAAAATCGATATAACGATAACATCGATCCAATTCACGTGTTGTATATTGAACCAATACTGAATGTAAACGCACAGAATGATTGTTGAAGTGGTAAACCAAGCAATGCTTACACTAACCACGTTTCCGGGTTCGAAATCTCCTAGAATAGGTTCTAGAAATTTATACGACGATTTTAAACGTCCTCCCATATCCATTTCAAAAGACTATAAAAATTAATAATTATTATCATTAGTGCCTTCGATCGAATGAGACTGATATTATTTTACGTCTGCTTGAGAAGTGGGTAGCTCCAATAGACTACTGGAATCACGAACTAGACCGCGATTTGTTGGACGATACCTCAATATAACTACAGAAGCACTGACTATAGTATAGGCCAACAGCGTACCGATCGACATGAATTCGACTAATTTTTCCAAATCGAAAAATAAAGCAATCAACGCACACAAAAAGGCCGATATGGCTAAATTGATAATGGGTACCTGTAACATAATATAAAATATAAATTAAAAAGACTTTGTAAAAATGTAACAATTATAATTATGATATTAAATAAAATATAACGTAAATTTAAATTTAAACGTCAAAATTCGTACATATGAAAACTATTAAGGAATTGGAAAAATTAATTATGTAGATGCCATATTTTGTAGTAATCAGACAATTATTTTTTAAATAATAATTTATAAATAGATAAGCACATCGTCGTTAAACAATGCAACTGTTTAGATACGAATTAAACTTTAAAATTTGAAATATTGTATAAAATACAAAATACTCAAGTACCTATTATTAATATAAGATTATGGATGATTAATTTAATAATTTATAGTAACGCCTTACTTTCTTCGTCATACTACAAAATATACTTCTACAAAAAAGGATATAATTTTTAATTAAATTCTAAAACGTATAATATTATTAATAATTAAATTGATTAATGTTAATAAAATATACAGTACGATTAGGCGCATACGTAAATATTTATGATAATCATTTAAGCAGTACTTGTGTTTTTTTGTTGACTTTAGCCAAGAATTTAAAAACCAGACCGTCGTCGGCCATCGCATAAATACATCTTGGTAACGAATACAGCGATCCGATAAGTGTAGTAGTCATTCCGCACAATGCTCCAATTGATACTAAATATTTTATCCATTGTAGATCTAATCCGGAAAATGCAGCCGGAAATGCGGCATCCGGCACGATGGACCAATAAGGAACTAAAAACGTCAACGCTCCGCTCACCAATACGTAACCTGAATAAATCGGTTAACAACGTTATCCTTATCACATTATGATAATTGTAAGGTAAATATTGCATAATATCCTGTATAGTTGAAAAATTATATATATATATATATATAAAAAAGAAATGTAAAGAGCAATGAAAAATTTCAAATAACATCGTCCATTTTATTTAGAAATATTAATGTTTCGCGAACACGTTTTTGCAAATAACAAATAATACACTCGTTCAAAATTGCGATCTCGTCAAATATTTTAAATGTAAACGTTTATATTATTATGGTAATATTAATAATTAATCGTTTCATTTTTAATTTAATATAAATATTCTTTTCTCGGCTATATATAATAATAAATTTTATTTATTTTTTATTTTATTATTAAATAATAATAATAATAATAATAATATATTGAACCTGTGCAAACGACACTCATTGCAATTATCGTGGCCACCGGAATGGAATACGCGGGATCTTTCGCCTCCTCGCCAGAAGTCGCGATACTGTCGAAGCCGACGTATGCGTAGAAACACGTGGCGGCCCCGGCGATGACGCCGGTCGCTCCGAAAGGCATGAAACCTCCGTCGCTGGACCAGTTGTCGCTGTTTCCGTAATAATATCCGGCGACGACGATGACGATCATCACGCCCAGGTTAACCAACGTCAAGAAGCTGTTCATGTACGACGAAGTTTTCACACCGACTCCTGCTGACGATTTTATAATATTATCATATACGCTTAAGCCGTTTAAGGCGTAAACGTGCGCAGATTTCAAATTCAGAGACGGCAGAAAATAAATAAATTCAGCCCGATTTTTGAAGAAATCCAGTCCATAATTTCATTTATTTTATAGTTAATTTTAAATATCAAAATATTACATATATTGTATCGTACGTTATTTAAAAAATATTCCATTCATTAAAATTCATTTTTTTTACAAATCTAATGTAATATTTAAGTATACAAATTTAATTTATCGATTTAAATTATCTAATAATTAGCCCTCCAAAAAAAAAATTCAGGGGCAGCATTTGTTGCATCTACTACCCCCGTGCGAACGCCTATGGTTTAATGATTAAAATATTATAATATATTATACGATTGTCAATAATATTATGTTAAAATTTATATAACAAATTTAAAGGGCAAAATAATATATAATAAATTCATTTTTTTATTATTCCGAGTGACGAAAAATAATATTTGTATTTAATTTAATGTTTATTTTAATCACAATAATTGTATTTAAATTATTTTTTTATTTTTTTCGGGTAGGTATATAATTTTTTAAACATCGGAAGAAGTCCAAAATGGATCACGGATTTTATTATAAGGCCCTTTGAAATATTTATTATTATTATTAAAATAAGTGCATATTGCTTACATTGTGCGCCTAACGTTGTACTAATATAGTAATTTTTATGTAACCTATCGTAAATAGTTGTGTAAAACATTAATATTATTATAACGAACAAGAAATTTGAAAGTATATTAGGATGTCTCACCAGGTTTGTTCACTGCCAATAAATTTACTTTAAGTACACAAAACAAAAGAAATTATTACAATGAAGAATGTGACTTGGATATATATAAATAAGTCGCAAAAATCAGATTTTAAAAATATGTAATACATCAATAGTCATTGGTTATGGACAAATATGGTGAGACACCCTGTATATAGCGGGTAGTGATGGCGATATCTTTTAGGGAAAAAACATTCGCGATTGGATATTTTATAACGCCAAATGATAAAACTTTCAATTGAATTTATGCATAAGTGGATATCAAATTTCGTACGTCTTACCTAAGATACAAGCGTGCAGCAAACACACGAAAAATGCGAACACGTCTGGATATTTTCCTAAAAGTGTCTCGTGAAGTTCTCCCAATACGGATATAGTTTTGTTTCTGATAACGTTATCAAACATCGAATCGAAAAATCCGCTCCACGCCCTGGCTACGGACGCTGCACCTGTCGTAAGGAATATAACGCTCGTATAAATAATATGTTATTAATAATTATTATTATTGAATATTTTATAATATACGACGAACGAGAGATTAATAAGTTGATATAATGTCCACTTTCTTCGTATTTCAACTGGGAAGCTATATTTTAATATTGTTATTATTTACAGTATAAATAATAATGAGAAACACTGAAATTCGAATTTATACATGCTGTGATTGTATAATATATTACATTTAAATAACTCTACGTTAGGTAATATCATTGGCGCAACTAGGGGGGGTGCTTTGGGTCCTTAGCACCCCACAAGTCAAAATAAGCACCTCTATAAAAATTTGAATAATTTGAAAAAAAAATATGGTTGATAAAAGCAATATACGGATCGCCGTATAGATTTAGTATTATAATAATTATTCAATTCATTTAAGGCTACGGTGACGGATGACTATGGATGCGAATTCGGATGAAAATCTGTTCTGACGATATCGTCAGAATTCGTCAGAACAGATTTTCATCCGAATTCGCATCCATAGTCACCGTAGCCTAAATGTAGTATTAATTCATAATTATAATTTATTATTAATTTTAAAGACAATTATATTTAACATATTTTATAATAAAGGAATGTTTAAAAATGACATTTATATTATATGACTAAGCATGTATAAGGTTTTTGTTTCTATTTTCAATTATTGTGTAATAATAAGCAAATTTTTTTTTTTGTGTAAAGGGGGTGGGGGGTATTCACGATTTGCAAAACTACCTGGAGCTTAAGCACCCCCAAGATTTGATTTCTAGTTGCGCCTATCGTAATATTACAGTCAAGATTTTATAATTTCTAGATTTCTAAATTCCAAAAATTTATTTTCGGAAAATTAGTGCTCCTGATCATATTGTGTAATCGACATTAACGCCGTGTACCGACAAGAAGACTTGAAACAGTAATAAAATGATATGACCAAAATATATATTTGTTAAATAAACAATGTTATAGATATGAAAGAAACAACAAAATTATCAATATAATAATATATTATAGTCACATATAAAATTATTATAAAACTTGTTTTTGAGAATAGATTTAAAATAAAATAAAATGTTATAATTTCTAAAAATAACAAATCATATTGAATAAATAAAGTAAACAAGTAGTCTAATATCGTTTAAAGAAGTATTAAATAGATAAAATTCTATACAAGTGACTCAACACCAATATAGTATTAAATAGATTTACATGTATTATTAAGTGTAATGTGTATAATACATATACAAAAAGACATAGGTACTTAGACATAAATAAGGGGAGGCTTAGGGCTTAGCCCCCAAAAATCTCCTGTAGCTCTCTAAAATATTCTATATTTTCTATATGTATATGTATTGGTAAAAGAGTATGCATGAAGACATACTTCCTTGAGTATGTTAAGAAAAATGTTAGGCCCGAAATATAAAACTCAAATTGCGCCTATGGTAAACTATCTTATTTTAGATTCAGAGCGAAGCGAAGAATATATTGGTTTTACAATGAAGTGTGTCTTTTTTTTTTTTATTATTTTTTTTTTATGTCTGAAGACACTTTTACTACCCGAGATAATACTCCGATTTTCACGAAAAGCATATGTTTCCGGTTGGAAAGTGGATGTAGTTGGTATTTTATTTAGGTAACTTTTCGAATTTTTCAAAATTGACCCTATGCGACAGGAAAAACTACCAAAAAATAACGAAAAAACGACATTTTTCACGAAAACTGAAATTTCGATCAATTCAAATTTAATATTTCACGATAACTCAGGCAATTTGAAACTTAGAGACTTGAAAATTTAATCAGGTGTTCACATTAGTACTATTTATTTACGTGATAAAATTTTGGAATCATTAAGTTAATTTTTCTACAAAATATAGAAATTTTAAATATATCCTAAAATTTACTTTTTTATGTAGGTAATGTTTGATGAAATTGGCAATTTTGAGTTTTAAGGTCTGAAAATATTACTGAAATATACCCACATATTACTTAACATGATATAAAAATATTAGAAAAATCCCAATTCTCAATTTTTTTATAACTATTTAAATTTGATATTTTTAGTCCAATCGAAAATCTTAGAATCCAAGCAAATATTCTTCTTATTATATCTCAATACTTTCATAATAAATAGTAATAAAATTGCCAAAAAATTTGAAAATTTTTTTTGAAGAATACTTACATGCAATGATAAAATTATTACATTCGACAAACGATTCTGAGTGAAGTACTATCACTTTTCAGATTGGAATACTTAGGTGACTCATTAAGGGGTTTTATAATAAATTATTTATATTGAACGTAAATACTGATAAATATAAAAATTTTAATCATTACATATATTATATGATGAACTTCGCACAGAATCGTTTTTTCGAATGTAATAATTAATCATTGCATTCAAATGTTAATCAACATTCAACACCATATCCTTTTTACACCTGTATCCCTTCCACGCCAGTATCCCTTCCCTTGCTTTTTTTATATTAGCATACAAACGAAACTAGTACATTTATATACGTATATCAATAATTCATTTCTTTAGAGAGTCAAGTGTTTATTAAAATTGACGATTAAAAAAAAACTGTTAACAATTGAACTGATATAAGATACTGAAAGAATGAAATTATTTATAAGCAAATTATATTATAAGTTTATGGAATAATTATTATTAACAATTTGTTCTCAAATGTTGTAATAAACGATAATAATATGTAAGATAAAATAAATCGTTTCAATAAGCCCAATCACAGATTTTCATTTTAAAAATAGTTAATAACAATATAAATCGAGAAATGTCCATCTCTAATAATAATAAATTGTAATAATATTGTAATTCGTACTGTGTAGTAAACGATATTTTGAAATAACGAATGTACCTATATTAAATCTGCAGAATATAATTTATTATCTTGGCACAAACAATCTATTAGTTATTATTAGAACACCTTAGATCTCGAAGGTCTTCTTATAGATTACAAAATTATACAAGTGTTTTATTAAGTTGTATGCTAAATATTAATTTATAATACACACAATACAATATTATAATTATAAATCATCGTTTAATAATAATTTATACTTATGAAATATAGAATTGTGTAGAAGATTATAATATGGCGTCTAATCGTATTCTTATTGAGCTATAAAAATAATAAATATGATACGGATGCGGTATTTTATCAAATAACATTCATGTAAATTTGTATACAAATAATTTGTCTAAACAGATAATTTAATTGTTTAACATTTGACTACCAATAATTAATATAACATTTACTTTATTAATTATTAAACATAATATATTATAGGTTTAACAGGTACTTTTATATTCCAAATTTATTTCCTATAATAAACTACTAAAATATTTATCACATAAAATCATTGAATCGAATTACTAGAAAAAATAGCCAAACAGGACGCTATACATAATTTAATCATTATACATTATACATATTCGGATATTGTATGACACGCGGTTTACCTTAACGTAATTTAATAGCGCACTAAATAGTACACTAAAAACATAATATTTTCAACGAAGACCGTTGTATATATAGTTTCATTATTTTAATATAAGTAATGAACGTAGTATAAAAATATGGAAAGTCGAGTAGATTAACCTTGAATTTATATATTCAAAAATAGTCGGCCGCGTGTTACCTTATATTATATAAAATACTACACCAATTACATACGAATGTATAGTCTGTATAACAATTGGGTGTATTTTTATAACTATTCTTTCTATTTGTCCATTCATTTAAATAAGTAAAATAAATGAATGAATTATCAATTACATTTTATGTTGAACGAAATATTACATATAGACATAGTATAGACAGGTAAAAACCAGGTATAAATTCCTTTCCTGTAAAAATCTTAACGTTAAGACGTATATTATGAGAAAAATTTAATTTCTAGATTTACACGTTAAAAGGTATTATAAATAAAATAAATTAATTGGTATCTATATATATATATATATATATATATATTATTATAACTGATTATTTGATCGGCACAGAAATAATTAATATTAAAATTTAATAAAATGTTCTTAAAATATAATATTGAAAATCGTAATTTACAATTTGTTTTTTAACAAATCAATATATTTTTAGTTTAATGTTAACATATAATTAATTTTACTGACTAAACGTCACTATATTATAATGTCTGGTAAATCAATAAAAAAATAAATTGAAAGTCCAATTTAACAATATTATTTTTTGCATAATTCGTTTTATTATTCGCAAATTGAAAATTAATTATATTTACAATATATAAATTAAATTTGAAATATTCATTATTTATTACGAGTATTTTGTTCCGTATATATAAAAGTTATATTTATTTTCCCATTAATAAAACAACAACAAAATATTGAAATTGTAGAATAATTAAAGTTTTGTATAAATTGACATTGTTAAATCGATTTTACTAGTATTTTACATTTAAGATGACTTTAAAATGTAATAAATAACTATCAAATTATTATAATAAACTGGCGAAAATATGAAAAAATTGCTAACGGCACCAACGGTCGCCCATCCAAATATTATTATAACTACGCCCGATGTTGCATGACTTCAGTGCGATCGGACGAAAACTGGTATATTCAACGCGGTATGCCGTTGGCGAAATGATCGTTTAGAATTGTATTTTACTTAAATACAACAAAAATACTATACAACATAAAGAAAAAATTAAATTATATTTATTTAAATTTTTATAATAGTCTATTTTTTCTTCAAAATCCCGATCAACTATAATAAACTCGTATCACCATCATGCAACTAATTATAGCGTAGTTAAACTTATATTGTTTCAATATTTGAATTCGTTTA
Organism: Tetraneura akinire; assembly: GCA_021307375.1. Taxonomy (NCBI): domain Eukaryota; kingdom Metazoa; phylum Arthropoda; class Insecta; order Hemiptera; family Aphididae; genus Tetraneura; species Tetraneura akinire. Next base: position 40,524,484 of record JAIUCT010000001.1, on the reverse strand, counting down.
GATTTAGAGTCATATTTGTCTGTATATCTCTATAAGTAACTTTACTAAATTCGTATTAAAAATAATATTACAACATCAGATTAAAATAAACCATTAACGTTAAATTATTAAAAATATTATCTGTTTATTAGTCGTACCTATTTACAATATTATATTAGTAAATAGGTGGTATTATTATTTTTCCCAGTCCTGTTAATATCTAAATCTAAGTATATAAAATATATATTACACATTATAATTGTTACGCGTAATATATAACTTAATATGTATATTACGTCTTTATGTGTGTAGTTATATTATATACGAGTTAAATAGATTAGGACTACTTATTATAGAGATATAATGTATAGACATTTAAATATTTTTTTTTTTTTTAGATAAACCCCATAGGTAACATAATAACACACGAATATTGGATAAAATGTTTAGTGATTAGATATCGAAAAATATAATAATATGTACATAAAACCACCGAAGAGTAATCACGTGCCCGACAAATATATAATAATATTATTGTATCTATGACGTACCAGTACATTTATATACACCAAGTGTTTATATTATAAGTTTTTTTTTTTATATAATATAATATAGGTACTTACAACGTGTTTATACGCTAGATGTTAAGCAGAAGTTAAAAATGATTTAATGAATAATGTATATTTTGTCGTTAAAAAGAAATTATATTAACCGATCGCGTATATCATGGTCGGGTTTTAGACTTTTTTTTTAATATTAACATGTACCTATCTATAATAATGAAATTCATAATATTATTGTAATGTAATAATCGGTCGTACCCATGCCAAAAAAAAAAAAAAAAAAAAAAAGTAATATTCTATTAATAATATTGATATATACCCACATCTTATCAAAATATTTTTTGGTTGTCCATTATAATATCATATATACATTATTATTATTATGCGTCGATTTCTCGGTCTTAAATTATTATAATATAATACAAAATGTAATTCAAATTACAATGCGTATGGGTTCATATATCATATTTATCTATGAACGAAAAATAATATCTATATATGTGACTGCGTCTATAATAATGTCTATAAGCGCTCCGTCTACGGATATTTTTGTACATAGGACGAGAGATTATAATATTTTTTTTTTTTTAATATTTGTATTCCATATCGAAGTTTAATAAAAATAAAATACAATAAATAATAAACAATTGAAAGACATCGATACTGTTTCCAATAACGAATATCGAAGGAGAATCTGACAATTTACTATAAGGTATAAAGTAAGCCCGTATAGGTATAACATAATATTTAATATTATACATTATAAAATATTAAAATATGTACCTGATAAAAAAAAGTGCGACTTTAAAATAATTAAATTTACTATTTTAAGTCTCACAGATAATTATTTTAATCATAAACATTATAATTATTTAATATTTATTAATTAATTATTGTATACTTAGTATTCATAATATAATATAGTATATAAGAACTCGCAAACGGGTCTAAACGGGCACTTATTTTTTCTACTTTGTATCTATAACCTTAAATTTGTATAATATATCATCAATATTATGTAACCAATATTATACTGAGAAAATATATATATATATTTTAATGCGTACACAAATATTATACTTAGGTATAGTAGTTTATAGTGTAGGTACCATAAAAATTAATGCTTAGATATTTAAAAGTTACATATTATTAGATATACCACATAGGGTACCTATATAAAATTTATTTAAATGTCAGATTGATAATATCATTCGTCAGTATATTAACATATTATATCAATATATTTACACGATGCATTATTTTGAATTACTTTCGAATTTGTAAACTAATAGTTTATAATATAATATATGTACATAATGTTTCTATTTTTTCTCTAAAAAGTCACGTACTCGTATATAGATATTATAATAATTTTTAAGTATATAGTATCGTAAATAATATTCTCATATAAAAATGTATCTATTATAATATAATTCTATTACATAACCTACCTAACGTTGGTCTTTTTTAGAAAATTTAAATTTAGAAGTTAATATAGTAATTTCAAAAAAAAAAAAAACGTGATATAGTTTATTTTTAAAATTTAAATCTCTACACACGGAAAAGCAAATAGGAAAATTATGAAAAACTAATCATTTATTCGTGTCCGTGTCTGCGACCTATATAAAATAATAATTTTGTATAGCTTAATATATTATAATGCTATATGAATATATTATTATAACAGTTTGTTAAAATTAATAATGTATATTTATATATTATAAATATACCTATAAACTATAATATTTAGTAAAATTACCTTCAGGTAATATAAACAGTTAGACAAGATTATTTTTTTATGAATGTAATTTGTATATTTAATATATAATATGTATTTTTAATTATTATACTTATATTTTTATAATTTATACAATTATATAATGTTATGTAAGTCCAAAATACCATATTAATTAGGTACTTATATTTTAGTTTTTGACAAACCAACACAAAAAAGGTTGGCTATCCCTTGTTTATTTAAATGTAGTTTATTTAAATGTACTATAATATATTATTTAAATAAGAAAACATTACATTATAATATGTAATTCCCACGTGTATTGGTAATTTGTAACATACAATTCTGATTATACTGTACCTCATCCTGTATAGGTAATAAATTTATATTGTGCATTAATAATTTCTGATTTGACTTCGAATTTAATATTTTAATAAATTTCAAAAAAATAAAAATACATTTATTAAAATAATTTTAATTTGTTATTTTAGATTTGTATATAAAAATTCACGGATACGCATGAAAAGTAATTAATAGTCACAATTATACAACTTTATATAGTAGAACAAAAACTAACTTAAAAACACAAGATGGACATTTTAACTATTTACGATTAGCTACAGAAAAAATATGGAATAATCATGACTTTAAACGCATGTTGAAATTATTACACATTCAATAATTTAAAAAGATTTATCGATTATGACAAGATTGCACGATAACAATAAGTAGATATTATTATTATTATTATTTATATTTTGCTCTAAATAAATAATTTTTTAAAATTTTGTCATTTATCTAATTTTTTTTCGTGCGAACACATGAGTTATTGCATGTATCAAAATAATATCAATTATATTTTACCAAAAAATAATTTACCAATATTTTGTTTTTTTTTTTGTAAATTTATATTTTATTTTTAAACTGCACGAGTACTTAAAAGGAAATTAAAAACCATAGACAAAAATATATATTTCGGACAATTTTTTAATTACCAAACGCATAATACAGATTTACCTAATACAGTAATACCTATACGTAATAGTAATATAATATAATGTAATACGTCATTAGAATTATTATTATTTATTATTCTAATTAATTTCGCGTATTGGTACGTAACTATATTTTATATATTTTCACGTTTATCGAAGAGGAAAGGCGAAATATAATTGGGTAGGTAGCGACTTTTAGTTCTCATTACAGACTTTACGTAGGTACCCACACACGTATTATTATTATTATTATTATTATTATTATTATTATTATTATTATTA
>JAIUCT010000001.1:40504504-40520920 GCA_021307375.1 Tetraneura akinire | reverse complement strand
ATTATTATTATTATTATTATTATTATTATTATTATTATTATTATTATATGCGTCTATCGTGAAAATGTGACTTGTATGGTAAAGTAGTAGTTATATTATTATTTAAACGACTATACAAGAAACCATTTGAATTCAAATCAATTAACTCGACGTTTAATAATATTATACATAAACTTCTATCCGATATTAAAATAAAATAATCATATACGCATAATTAATTTATTATCTACTATTAATTAAGGTAAGTATATTATGTACAATGTGAAAATGTCGACCTGTTTTATTTCTTTTTTTTTATAAAAATATTAACATATTAATATAATAAGAGGTAGTAGATATATAAGGTATAACTGTTACGTACGTATACAATTTGGTGGGTAGGTATATCTGTATTATCTATGTATAATTAAAATTAATCGTAATAATTATAACTCATGTAATGTATTATGTATAAGAAGATTTACGTATAGTATATATTATATTATATTGTATAGTATTTGGTAACGAAAAAAATGCACGAAATATACACAGTATGAATTATAATATTTTTTATTATGTATACGATATTTTATATTATAATAGTACGGTCCATAAAACTATTTACAAACTATTGAACAAAACCGGATTTGTGGACGATGTGCCGAAGAGAAGGATGCGGAGTTGATTTAATGACTTGAACAGATGTGTATCTAATGTCGAATGTAACGTCACGTAGAAGGTTATGACCGTTGCCCGATAAGATGGTTTATCTTTATACCGAGCCTAAGGTATATCTAAATTACAAAACCGTAATAAAAGTGTGTGAACGCGTCTATGCCTAACTGGGAAGAGCAAAGAACGAAAGTATGGGCACCGACCACATCGCGATGTACGAGTAGTCGGGAGTTGTAAAATGTAAATTCATCTAGACGATGAACACAGAACTACAGAAGTCGAACCAAAACGTAGGTTTAAGTAGAGGTATATTCATATTATTATTATTACGATGAAAAAGAAATCGACGCCGTTACGAATCCTGAAATTTTAGTGACTAGTGTAAGGACTAAAGATGAAAAGTGTCGTAATTATTTTATTATCGTTATAAAGTAAAAGAGATCGACCAGCAGTTCGATACACGATCTAGTGGTTGGAATAATACTTGACTTTCACTCAGGAGTCTCGGTTTCGATTCCCGGTACCCAAAATTAAATTATATTTTGTTTTTACAGCATTTCAAATATTTTTGTATAAGTACTCTATATATTAAAATTTTCAAAAAAACAATCCACATTTTAATTTCATACAGTTTTCAAATAGATTTAATAATATTATACAGGTATGTATGTAATAACGATTATATTACATAATATGTAGTTACATAGAAAAAACTTTAAAATTGTAAAGACAAATCGGACTCAAGTTACTCCTAGTTTACTACATATTATTATATTAAAAAAACTAATTTAAGCTTAAGAAAGCATTTTTTTTTAAATCTTTACAACTTAAATCATAAAATATTTAATTTATATTATATTTATTTAGTAATGTCATACACATTCACAGCTCGTATAAGTCATATTTTGCCGTCCTAAATTCATGTGGGTAAATTATAGTTATTATGTATTCGAAAATCAGTTGTTTAATAATATTCTGTCTTATATCCTTCTGTAGTTTTGTTCAATACCTATTGAAGCAATTGAATCGAGAAATGTCTATTGTCTATAACATAATAATTAATGAATATTGCATATACAGTTGAATATTTAATAATTAGATTAGAATACTATTCTGTTTATGAATAATACTCTACGAGAAAGAAAGAAACGATATTATTAATTTAGTTTAATTATGATATACATATTGTAAATTCTTAGTCAGTGAAATTCCAATAGAGAACGACAGGATGATTATTTGATTTTTAACCTACCGTACTGATAAATAGTTAGGTGTTTCTGTATACGGTGTGATCAAAATTGCACGTTACAAAAACTATAAAAATTACGTTATAATATACGTTTTCAATATAAAATAATAAATCCATCATTTTTATTCGATCACTCCATATAATATAGGTATTTAATTTATATTATATCGAGTATAACGAGATTAAAATATAATAATATGTTATGTATAATATTTTTAATGTAATTCTCATTTATAAATATTGTTTGCATATATTATGAATTACGATACATCTATGTTATACAACATTCAATAACGGATTGGTTTTCATTTTTTCTTTTTTTTTTTTTTTTTTTTTTTTTTACAATACGAACTAACGTAAAAATACTTTTCTTCTGTTCCGTTATTATATACGTAGAAGGATCCAATGATATTTATTCGAAATCGTATTTATTTTTTTATGTCCGAGGGGAGAGGAGGAATTAATTATTAAAATATAATATTATTATTATTATTATTCAATCTATATATTTTTCAGAGAGGAGAATGATTTGGGGATAGGTAGGCACGCTTACTTTTACTCCCCGATGGCAATAACCTTGAAATCGATAATCTGGTATCTGGTATATATATATATTTTTTTTTTTTGAATCTTAATATACGTATATTATGTATATATATATACATAAGTGTATTTTTAATATAGTTTTCATTTTACATTGTGTTTTTCATTGAAAAAAAATCAAATAATAACAATACATGTTACTATTCAAGTGTAACGCATATATATACATTTTTATAATATCAAGTATACAATATACGAAGACAACGTACAATATACTAAAAGACGATGTCGTGAGTTTTAGCAACGTTGATTGCACACCCATGGAATATAATTTATTATGGTTGTGAACGGTTTGGATTATTACAGGCTTATATAGTTTTGAGAAAAAGATCGAATGTTTAAAAGGCGATAATGAAGTGCGTTTGTTTTTTCTTTTACAAAGCGTCAATTATTACGTATAACGATTTTACATATTATATTATTCAACGATTTCAATGACCTTTTAACATCGATTGACTTCAACAGTATTTCAAGCAAAAAATTCATACCCATATTTATTTTTTTTAAATTATTTTGTTCCTAAAAAATAATAATAATTTATAAATGTCGAATGATTTTAACTTAAATATTCCATATCAATATTAATAGTATTATTTTATCACCAACAATAACTAATGCCCAATGGTTATAATAATTAATAATATTATAGTAAAACTTCTACACGCGGAAATCGTTCCATTAATCCAATTCATCGCCAGTTCGATAAACCCGATATATGATTTAATTCAACAATAAGTCTATAATCACTTATCAAAATTCCATATTTCATTCAAGAAACGCATAATAAAATACAACCGTAAATTCGTTATCGTATATTATTTTATTTAGGTAGTTTGGGTTATGATGTTTTAATCCACAAGGCACACATGCCTCTTAAAGCTCATTACAGAAATAATTCTAATATCACATAATTATATTGGGCGTATTGATAAAAATGTAAACAATTTTCTGATTGTTTGGTGGGTTTTAGTTTAAAGTGATGAGTAAATGATTCAAATTTTGGCTCAAAAAGTCAAAACCGTTTCTCAGTTGAATAAACGCATGGTCATTAACTCATAACGAGTGATCAATACCACGACGTAAAACGTTTACTTTATTTCGTATATAAAGTAAGTATATTGTATACCTACATAAATATATATTTTTTTTTATCCCGAATTTAGATATATTCTATATAATAATAATAATTCTCGACATTTCTTTGCTCCAAAAGACTGCGATCAGAAGGTCAGAATGCATCAAAGTTGTTCCCCTACTGGTTTATTTAATTTTTAACGGCGAATATGATTGAACGTCAAAAAACCTTATCACTAGTATCCATCAATTCCATACCACCTAGCAAATCGGTAAAAGTAAGTATACAGGTATATTATATAGATTATACTTATCTGCGACGAATCGAATAGCTATCATATATATTCAAATTTAATGTTTTCAAAAAAATTATTGACTCTGTTCATATTACGAACGAGTATACAAGTATAACATAGTACGACAAAATATAACAATATTCTGAGTGATTGGAATATTTTATATTACCGATCATGTGCTCGAGTATGATGTTCCATCCGATAACGAAAGCCCAAAATTCGCCAACGCTAACATAAGTATACACGTACGCGGAGCCGGCTTTCGGTATGCGAGTACCGAATTCGGCGTAACACAGTGCAGCTAACATTGAAGCCGCGCCGGCCAACATAAATGACAGGATAATCGCTGGACCGGCCATTTCTTTGGCAACCGTTCCGATCAGCACGTAAATCCCTGCGCCGACCATGTGACCGATACCTGGATAAAAATCAAATAAAGTACCCAATTATTATCGTATAGGCGAATATATTTTGTTTATTACGTAAATATTTATTATTAATCGATCGTTATTTAAATTATAATAATCGATGGAAATTAACATAATTTTTTATATATTTATTGTAGGCAATAACTTAACGTTATAAAACTATAAAAGTATGCGGAAGTATTAGTTAATAATTATTTATTTAGTATTCATACGTTAAACGTTTAACGATCAAACAATAATATTATTATTAAAATGTATGTATTTAATTGTGTGAAGTATTAGTTAATAATTATTTATTTATTATTCATACATTAAACGTTTAACGATCAAACAATAATATTATTATTAAAATTTATGTATTTAATTGTGTGAACGCATAATTTTCCTCACATAATTATTTCCAAAATATTCACTCGAAATTACATTAATACTAATCCATACATTATGAAATGTATAATATTACACGATATTGTATACAAGTATTTACGTTGGGGCAAGTTTTAATTTTAATTTTAATTTTTTTAACATTTTTTTATTTGCTACGACTCTATAAAATATAAAAAAATATAAATATTCGTATGTATACTCGTATATACCGTATACCCAATTAATAAGGATATTAAAATATTTTTATTTTTATTACTTCGGTCATTATGTTAGGTATATTATTTTATTGGTGTAACTTTTTGGAATATAAATCCAAAAAGTATTATGTAACTATATATTAACAGCGAAGACAAAACGTATAAATAATAACACTGAGAGATGAATGGACGATAAAGTAATTACCCAAAAGAGTGATGTCGAATGTAGTTAAACATCGTTTTAAAGGTGTTTCTATTGCTTGTGTGCCAATGTCTAGTACTTTTGTTCGGCCCATCTTTGCAGAAAACCCACTGAAAACATGACTTAATATCTTGTGTCTCGAACCCGGCATGATGATCTATTTTTTTTGCCTTCAATAATCTCTGAAAACTAAATAAAAATTATATACAATAATAATAATACCGATTATGTTATATTTGATACAAACAAAAATTATTTTACATTAAATATAATTTTTTATTGGATCGTATTACATTTTATTAATGATGGATAATAATAATTATTAGATTATGTAAGAGTACGTGCCTTTATGAATATTGGTTTAAAAATATTTTTTTATAGATTTTATAAATATCATTAAAATAACTCCTTACATTTTTTTGAAGTGCCTAATTGAACCGTAATCAATATTTTTATTTATTTTTTTTTTTTTTTTTGATATAGTGTAGGGTAGGTAATAATTGAAATAAAATTTTAAGATAATATTTCATATACTATTAAATAGTATATATTGATACTATATTATATTATTTTATATTCTTATACATTATAATGTATTACAATTATATATAATATAATATGTAATATTGTAATATATATATATAAATTTAAATAAGATTAACTATCTTTATTTAAAATTTACAATTTAAGTAATAGATGCACTATACTATAATATCCTGCGTCGAGGCGAACGAAGCGTGACAAATATGCTTAATTCCAGATTTTTGTATCCGGTACGGTTTTTTACAACGATAAAAAAATAGAATATATACGTTTAGGAATTAGGTACTTACAACGTACTCATTTAAATTTATAATTAACTTATCTAAATGAATAAAATATACATAATTAAAAGTATAATTTACTATTTTTTATGTACTATTCTACTTCGTTGTGAATAGTTAAAAAATTGAATATTTGTACCTAAAATACCTATTTTAGGTAAATATTTATATTTATTATAATATAATAAAATATAATACCTATATCTATCAAATTAAAAAGAATTACAACATATTAAGTAGGTTTTTAATATAAAGAGAAGTTTGATATTTAATTGAAACAATAAAATAAATTTACATTAATAATAATAAAATATACATGTTACTCTCTACATGTATACTATATTATACACTGACATATCTGTAAAGGTATAATTTGATATTTTAAATATACATATTACAATATTAATTAATAATTAAAAAATATTAGTTTTCCCCGTTGTAATGTAATTATAAATTTATTGTACTCATCAAACAAATCAAATTTTTACCTAATATAAGACAACAATTTATTTTTTATTCGTATTATTGTACATTTATTTCTATCAATATCATAAATATAACTGTAACCCGTTTTAAAAACAAACAATTTAAAAATAATAAGATTAGGTACTCTTGAATATTTCTAATATTTTCGATAATAAGAGACGATAGCGACACAAATAATTTTGTTTCCTATATATTGCGCCACAAATTATTTTACATCTACTTGCTTGATAAAATATTTTAGCTCGCGAAATAAATTTTTCATTAAAACAACACGTAGGTATGCAATGACTTCTTAAAAATCATCACGTATTTTTAAACTTTAGTATAGATTTTCGAGTAAAATATGAACATTAATTATTAATCATTGATAGCATATGATTAAAAGACCGAATCGTACATATAAAATATACAACGGGAATAAAAATATAAACATACATAAGAGTAAAATAAATTGCATATTATTATACATTATAAACATCATTGAGTGAATTTGTATCGGGTTGTTCACATGGCAATAATTATTAGAATTAAAAAAAAAGTTACCTCACTATGCAATGATGTATAATTTATATAAACATATAATCTAGTTTAAGCAACATCTGAATGGAAATAATGTGTTTTTATTATACATTTATTTTGCGTGTATCAAAAACAAGTTATAATAATATAATATAATACAGCTATAACATTAACAACAAGTTTTAAAATATATATTTAAAATGCTATTATTATGAATTTAATTTTTTTTTTTAATATCTCTTTACCCTTAAGTTATTTGCGTTCATTAGCTAGGTAGTTTAAATAATAATAAATAATACTTATGACACTATCGAATTTATATTTTCAATTTATATATATATATATGAAGTATCTAATTAAAAAATGCTTATAATAATAAATTCCACTAAAATAAACTCGTTTTATTTCTGCAGGTAGTTATACGTTTTTTTTTCTAATCATATTAGGTATTTTTAATGTCATTTGATATTATAAAATTATCCTTATAAAAATCTTACCTCACACGAAAAATTAAAATTTCGGAAAAGATTAGAATAATATTATTGATTATTTAATTACAATTCCAGTATTTCCAAAATTTAAGTATAATTTTTTATCACATGATAATCATCTGATATCAAATTATTTTCTTATGATATTTTAATAAAACCTATATAATAGCTTCACAATATTGTGTTCACGCACGAAATAACGCAGAAATATAGAATAACAAAATACGAATGTTATTGTGTTAATCACATGTTTATGTCTTTAAGTCATCAGTTTGAACAAGTTTTAGATAATAGTAATATTATTATGAAAAATTGACATCCATATAAATTTCTATAAAATTTCAAATTATAAGTAGGTATTCACCTATAAGTAATTGATGTCTTGATGACCTGCATGAATAATTATTGCGCCTGTATTTAAATGAATATTATTAGGTATACAAATAATACATAATAAAATGGATTATCTATGGTAGTTAATTTAAACTTAGGATTAAAATAAAATTAATTAAAGACATTTAATATAAAATATTAATTATTTCGATTATAAACGCTTTAATTTAAATTATACCCGGTATTCGGTAAACTTCCTATATAAAACAAAATTGCAAGAGGATATTAATTATTAAAATAAAGCCATCAAAGGATTACAAAATATTTAATAGATATAATAATTAATAATATAGTTACTTTTATAGTTATAGATTAAACTGAATAGTAAAAATAAAATTATTTTGTATTAAGTATTAGTTAGTAACCATATAAAATAATACAACATTTAAAAATACTAGTAGTAGCAGGTATTTCGATTAAAAATAAAATTTATAAATACTTCTTTTAAAAGAATTCATGCGAAACCTGTATCGAATTTTCTATTGTAATAATACTTAATTTCAACGCGAATGATAAACAGAAAAAAAAATGTTTTTGTCACGCTTAAATATAAAATTGCTTAGTTTTTTTCTCATAAAACCGACTTCGATATGTAACAAAAGATACAGAAATATACTATCCACTACCCAGGATAAATTAATTTAATCTTTGAAAATAAATAAACGATTTCGTTGCCAATATTATATTCCAAATTTTTGTCATTTTGATAACAAAAAAAAAAAAGTTAAATAAATAATAATACGTACAAAAAAATAAATATATTTGAAACAATCAGTTAATAACAGAATTTCATACTTACTATACACTACACTTAAATATTAATAAAAACTTTTCGCGGAAGGATATATAAATTCAAGGCTAATTTTAATAAAATTATATCGAAATTTGCTTATATTTTAATAATATATAATTTTAGTATATCTATATTAAAATACTAATTTTAGTAAAAAAAAAAAAAGATGAGCTGATACTCCTGCCGCACAGGGAACAGGTGTGCGAATCATAGCGTTTAATTTTAATTAGAATTTGAATGCAATGATAAACCAATGCATTCGTAAAAACGATTCTGAGCGAAGTTCAGTCAGATTATAATTTTCGTTTGAACTAAAAATATCAACTTAAAACAGCTATAAAAAAAATTGAGATTAGGAATTTTTCTAATATTTTAGTATAATGTTAAGTAATATGTATAATATGTAAGTATACTTCAGTAAAATTTTCAGACCCCAATACCAAAAATTGCCAATTTTATCAAATATTATATACGTAAAAACGAGAATTTTACGAAATATTCAATGTCCAATATTTTGTAGAAAAATGAACGTAACGGTTCCAAAATTTTACCACATATATACAATGGATATGTGAACACCCAAAAAAATTTTCAAGTCTCTATCTTAAAAATTGCCCGAGTTATCGAGAAATATATAAATTGAATTCTTCAAAATTTCATTTTTCGTAAAAAATGCCGTTTTTTCGTCATTTTTTCGAAGTTTTTTCTACCGCTTATAGTCAATTTTGAGAAATTCGAAAAATGACCTAAACAAAGTACCAACTAGATCCACTTTGCTACCGGAAACGTACCCTATTCGTGATAATCGGAGCATTATTTCGGGTAGTTAAAATGTTTACAGAATAAAAAAAAAAAACAAAAAAAAATCACACATCATTGTAAAACCAATACATTCTTCGCTTCGCTCAGAATCTAAAATAGTAAATTGTATCAAAAAAAAAAAACAAACAAACAAACAAACAAAACAAAATGCTAATACAATAATATTATAATTATTATTATTTTAATTATCATTAAAAATGTTACTATACTAATATATTACAGTAATAATAAGGGACTTAACCAAAACTCCGGTCTAACGGACTTGGAGTACCAAAATATACGAGTATAGTAATTATTTCAAATTTTGACAAATTTTATAGTTTGTCGACCTAACCAATGAGAAATTATATTTCGTTAGTAAATAAGAAAATCATTTTTGTTCTATTGTTCAAACAAATTATATATTTCCACCGAGTTCTCTAAAAATTATGAATATAATAGAGAGGCATGTAGTAAACGTCTATTTATTTTCTTTATATTAACGCTCCATATTGAATAGATACTTAAAAATCGATGAATTTATTTGTTAACATTTAATTATATAAAAAATAATAAATTTGTTTGAAAATATACTGTTTGAATATAATATTATTATATATATAATGAACTTAATATTGATAACATATTTTTATTTATATAATAAATTACATAATTAGATATTTATATTTAATCAGATTTTTATTTAAGAATTTATTTTTTGTATACACATTTAAGTCGAAACAAAAAATTACTAATTTTTTTCATAAAAGATTAAAGAAAAAACTTTAAAAGTTTTTGAAGTAACTATATTTTGTAGTAAAGTACACATATATAAAATAAATTGAAAGAAATCTCGTAAATACGTTTTTCATATGCGAATTCAATTGGATTTTCGCAAATTTTTAAATTAGGTATACCTACATTATTTATAATAAAATATGTAAATACATTATAGAAGTATTAAAATTATTTATTTTTTCTATACATATAATTTATACAGACATTAATTCTCATTATACAATAATAATATACATTATAATATTCAAGACTTAAGATTTTAATACATATATTTTTTTTAAATTCACAAAAATATATTTACGATAAGATCAATATTTTTACACTTATATCTGCTATAAACATAATAAAAAAGGTACGTCAAATAATAATATTTGAATTTGACATTAATTAAGTAGTTTCTCAATAAGGAGAGAAATAAGACATTTTTTTATTGACGTTATTTGTTTGATTACCACGATATGTTTTGGGTCAAAATTCACGTTTGTAATTATTGATATTTTATTATTATGTCAATCTTCGAATTTCATGAAATTGAGCTTTTGGGAGAGGAAAAACTGCTAAAAAAATGATAATATACAAGAAAACTTTAATTTCAGCGAATTAAATTTTAAAATATTTTACGATAACTCATGAAGTCATGAAATATTAAACATGAAAACTATAAAATTTTGTTAGTTATATACTTTATACACGTGATGAAATTTTGGAAACGTTATGTTAATTATTATTAATGCATTTTTTCTTAATAATGTTTGATAAAATTACCAATTTTAAGTTTTATGATCTAAAAATTTAATAGAAGCATAAAATAATTATAACTACATAAGTATTGTTTATCTTGGTTTCAAAATATTTCGTAAATTACAAGTCATAACTTATTTTATAGCTATTAAAAATTTAAAATTTTACAACGTCTGTGAAAATTCGATAATATTCAAAGAAACTATTTTCAAAAATGTTGATTTTATTTATTTTACTTCACAAATGAAGTGTATAAATCTTAGAAACTTCTTAGAAACACGTGCTATATAAATCTAGACCAGTTATTTTGATATTTAAATTTATAATATAATAATTATTTATAATTTATAATATTTTGATATTATAAATTTAAACAAATACGTCATCATTAAAACCACTAATTTAGTAATTTATAATCAGGAGCTAAACAGTCTAACTGAACCTCGGATCAGAATCGTTTTTTCTAATGCGATGGTCGATCATTCAAATAATCAAATCTTTACAACACCGTCACGCTTTACATCATTGTCCTTTCCGCATCCGAGTAGGTAACTCATACGTGAAAAATAAATCCAAGTAGTTAAAAATTTTATATTTTATAACCCGTGGCTAGATCAAAGTAAAAATACATAATATCATAATAGGTAATATAGGTATTAAAATATACACTCGTACGCTTTATTACTATTGTGTTCGGAGTGCGCTTATAAAACAAAGTATAATTTAAACGACTTTTCGTATGTAGGTATATTTTATACGGCAAACATTTTTATTCGACAAAAACGGACGATGGAATGCGACGATTTTATATTTCTTTTCCACACGGTTAAGTATATAATTAAGCGACGTATATATACATACACTCTGAACCTAGTGAAAAATAAAATGAACTGGTATTCGCTCGCTGCCCTCCGTCTCTCCGCACAAATCGACCGCTACAAAGTATACATGTATAAAAATAATAATAATAATAATAATAATAATAATAATAATAATAATAATATACCGTTGTGTATGTATACGAATAGCTAAGCTCAACGGCGAATGTCATAGTTGAAATAAATTTAACAAGTTCAAAAATGTATCAATTACAATATTATACGCGCGTATTGTATTTTATTCCCGATACGAATCGAATTCAAACCGTACGTAATTGTAACGATATAATAATATCATTACGCGTACATACAGAGTGATCGCCGTTCGAAAATTCAAACCTACGATATTCTAATCTCTCCGTATACTACAATATAACACGTATAACGTAATATGTATACACAGCCGTATAATACCTATCTGGCAATATAATATACAATTAATGCGATTCAAGGCCAACGAGCCTTCGCTGATGCCCGCTGTTCGTACGCGTGTAGGTACGTCAAATCGTCGTCGTCGTCGCGTGCGTAGTTGTATAGTAGTAGACTAGTAGTAGTAGTAGTAGTAGTAGTAGTAGTAGTAGTAGTAGTAGTATTAGTACTACGAAATAAGACGTGTATACGTTTTTTTAGTGGAAATATTTTCTCTCAACGTTTTCAGTTTCCGTTATTAAAAATAAATAACTTTCATTTCGGAAATAATACATTATTATAATATGTACGATAATAATTAATAATTATAGTAATACATAATAACATTATAATCGTTGTGAACATGCAGTCGTTATGACTTATTGTAATAATGTCAAACGTATGCTCGACCGTGTGTAAACACATACGGCAGTGGTTCCTAAATGCAAACAATTTTTATTCTCGTTTTAGCGTCCATCGTGTAATTATTTGGAAAAAAACCAAAAAATTATAAATGAATATGATAATAAATTTGAATTAAAAACAAAGCGAGCCTAATATACTATAGCGAGATGGTTTTGATAAAGACACGAAACTATGATTCAGGATCAGGACGAGACAATATTTAAGTTGACGTCCAAATTCGAAATTCCATTTGGAATAAAATTTTGGCGTAAAAAATACGATAAACAAACTATGTATAATTTTTTAGCGTCATCGGAGAATAGCAATATAGTAAGAGCACAGCAATAAGCATAGCATAGTAAGAGTATAGCAATATAATAGTAGCAACTTTACGGAGGATCCCAACTATACTGGCCGACGTTGCACGCGCTACAATAAATTTATGTATTTTTAATCAGTTTCAATTGGTTTGGTATAAATAAAAAATTTGCTTTTAACTGAATTTATCTCGATATTTACCATTTTTTACTTGTATCATTAACACCGTGCAATAAAATAATTTCTATTTAGTAGGTACCTATATTGGTACAGGTTTATAATCACACGATTATTGAACACTTTCAATAATTTAATGGTCCGCGCCTCGAATTGAATTTGGGAACCACTGGCCTATGGATAGGTATACGATCGAATTTCGATCTATTCTACGGTCTAATCAAATCATCGTAATATATACGTATACGATATAATAGTAAAATATTTACATCACGAATAAATCGTATCGTTGATTAACTACGAAGGACGTTCTAATTCACACTATTATTTTTAATTATAAGCTGCACAGTCGTCGAGTATAGTATCGATTTAACGATGAGGCTTTTTGTTTTCCAAAATTCAATTATTTGCCGTTATCACGCGAAAGTACTAGAAAACTTTTCTACGGCAGTGGCCTCTGTTCGTCCATTGTAAAACAAATGTCAAATATACGATATTGATTGACAATGTACAGTCTGTATAATATGCAATTGTAACTCAAAATATATGTGCAATTATTTAATTAATACATTTACGAAAAACCAAGTAAATAGTTTTTATAAAACGTACGCACTCGGAGAATTTATAAAAATTTCGTAAAACGATTATTTTATATTTTATAATTAAACAAGAAATTATATTTTTTTAATATATAATATATATGTAGGAGTAAACCTTTTTAAAATTATTCAAAATTAAACGTATTCCATTAATATGAAATTTTTTTTTTATTATTTTTTTTATTACTTTCGATGTAATCAAGTCTCCTCAACTATGATAAATCATTAATTGGTATAATATTTTAATTGAATTATTCAAGATTAAAACGATTTTCAGTCGGATTATTCACTATATTATATTTATATTTTATAAGTATATAACCGCACGGGTTTAAAATATTTTAATTGACACGGGGAAAGGATGAGTTATAGTAATTACTAATTAACACGTGAATATTTTACATTACATTGGGAAATAAGTAACCGTCTAAATTGTTTTAATTACAAGCGTTTACGATTGACTTTTGTTTATATATTAAATCAAAATTATGGCAAATATTTCTTTTATATTATATTATTATAATATAGAGAAATAGTTAAATATTTTTGGTCGATAATATCGTATGATGTGATTTATGCATAAACTCGTGCATAAACCTGTTTGGTAAAGTTTAAACACTATAATAATATATAATATAATACACATAAACAAGATTTTATGTAATTGTGTAGAAATGTGGAATCGATTATCAATCTCACATTATAATATGCGCGTATAGATAATAATAATAATAATATGTGAATTGTAAATATTTCTTTAAAAATAACGTCAAATTGGATTTGCATTTTAATTTATATGAAATAAAAATTTTTGAATATATTTATTATTTTTGTATAATTTCACGATTATGTCCAGAAATTATTGTAGGTATATAATATAGTATCTATTTATTTTTCTTTGGTATATTATGTGTTATCGATTCCAATATAAATAATAAATTATTTTTTACCCGTTTGCTGTATTGCATTCTGCAGACGATAATATTTATATACTATATATAATAATATAATAGTGGAATCTGGCAATCCGATTGGGAAGTTTTGGAAGACGTCTCCCGTATAATAAACACATTTAACAGCAAAATAAAAAATAATAAATTCAAAAATATAAAAAAAAATATTTACAGTCGTTACCGTATTTGGTTTAAACGTTTAGTCGTATTTCAAGGAGTATGTTTTTATATAGGAATCCTTTAATATATATATTTACATAACATACAAAATATATGTTCTACGCGTTATTTGATCCGAGTCAACCAGACTGACCACAGATTACGCGCGGTTTAGACCGTTTTGAAAAACCGTTGTTGCTGTTGTGGTATATAGTAAAAACGATTATATGCGAATAGCCTATTGATAATCGCGAATATTGATAACACGATGAAATCAACTTAAACCTTACGATAGAAGAAGTACTCGATTTGAAGAATAAAAATGATTTATTGCAGAAAACTGAAAAACTAGCACCCCAAAATTATCCGGTAGGTACATTTCGATTCGACAATTTTCGGACGTCTGTGTAAGGATTTTTTCAAGTCTTTCGCAAACAACATTATCGTTCATCAGGGCCGGCGCTAGACATTATTAATACATAGGCAAAATTAAAATTTGCCGCCCTTGTATTGTAAATCCTCACTTCCCCTCAAATTCATACACACCTACGATCTACCTTACCCATATATAATAATATTAAATTTGTATAAAAGAGATTTTACCATATTAACTAAACAAAAAATTAATTACATATACTTTTAAAAAGCAAGGAAAAGGATACAGCCATACAGGTGTGCAATCATAATGTTTAATTAAATTAGTTATAATTTGAATGCAATGATAAACTATTGCATTCGAAAAAACAATTCTGAGTGAAGCTCCGTCAGATAATGCCGTTTTTTTTGTCATTTTTTTTTTTGATTAACTAAAAATATCAAATTCAAACACCTACAAAAAAAAAATTGAGCCTTGGGATTTTTCTAATATTTTGATATGATGTTAAGTGATATGTATGTATACTTCAATAAAACTTTCAGATCTAAATGCCCAAAATTACCAACATTATATATATATAAAAACGAGAATTTTACGAAATATTTAAGTCCTATATTTTGTAGAAAAATAAAAGTAACGGTTCCAAAATTTTATTACCACAAAAAAAAATATATATATATATTACCTGTGTGAACACCTATTGAAATTTTCAAGTTTCTAACTTTAAAATTGCCCGAGTAATCATTAAATATTGAAATCGAATTAGTTGAAATTTCAGTTTTCGTGAAAATTGCCGTTTTTCGTCGTTTTTTCTACCACTTAGGGTCAATTTTGAGAAATTCGAAAAATGATCTAAATAAAGTACTAACTACATCCACTTTCCAACCAGAAAAATATGCTGTTTGTGAAAATCGCAGCATTATTTCGGGTAGTAAAAGTGTTTTCAGGCATAAAAAAAAAGACACACTTCATTGTAAAACCAATACATTATTCGCTTCCAGAATCTAAAATGGAAAACAAATAAAATGAAAACTAATATTTCACTCAAAGTATTAAAGAATTTTTTTGGTTATCAGTAGGTACTAGGTACTAGGTACATTATTTTTATAATACAATAATTATTTCAAACAATAAAAATAATGGATAGAGTAATATTTATCATACTTGTATTTCGATTAGGACATTATTATCGTTGTACATATTATTG
>JAIUCT010000001.1:40467008-40499504 GCA_021307375.1 Tetraneura akinire | reverse complement strand
ATGTACAACGATAATAATGTCCTAATCGAAATACAAGTATAATGATAAATATTACTCTATCCATTATTTTTATTGTTTGAAATAATTATTGTATTATAAAAATAATGTACCTAGTACCTAGTACCCACTGATAACCAAAAAAATTCTTTAATATTTTGAGTGAAATATTAGTTTTCATTTTATTTGTTTTCCATTTTAGATTCTGGAAGCGAAGAATGTATTGGTTTTACAATGAAGTGTGTCTTTTTTTTTTATGCTTGAAAACACTTTTACTACCCGAAATAATGCTCCGATTTTCAGAAATAGCATATTTTTCTGGTTGGAAAGTGGATGTAGTTAGTACTTTATTTAGATCATTTTTCGAATTTCTTAAAATTGACCCTAAGTGGTAGAAAAAACGACGAAAAACGGCAATTTTCACGAAAACTGAAATTTCAACTAATTCGATTTCAATATTTAATGATTACTCGGGCAATTTTAAAGTTAGAAACTTGAAAATTTCAATAGGTGTTCACACAGGTAATATATATATATATGTGGTAATAAAATTTTGGAACCGTTACTTTTATTGTTCTACAAAATATAGGACTTAAATATTTCGTAAAATTCTCGTTTTTATATATATATATTGTTGGCAATTTTGGGCATTTAGATCTGAAAGTTTTATTGAAGTATACATACATATCACTTAACATCATATCAAAATATTAGAAAAATCCCAAGGCTCAATTTTTTTTTTATAGGTGTTTGAATTTGATATTTTTAGTTAATAAAAAAAAAATGACAAAAAAAACGGCATTATCGTCAGGAGCTTCACTCAGAATTGTTTTTTCGAATGCAATAGTTTATCATTGCATTTAAATTATAACTAATTTAATTAAACATTATGATTGCACACCTGTATCCTTTCCACACCTGTATGGCTGTATCCTTTTCCTTGCTTTTTAAAAGTATATGTAATTAATTTTTTGTTTAGTTAATATGGTAAAATCTCTTTTATACAAATTTAATATTATTATATATAGGTAAGGTAGATCGTAGGTGTGTATGAATTTGGGGGGAAGTGAGGATTTACAATACAAGGGCGGCAAATTTTCATTTTGCCTATGTATTAATAATGTCTAGCGCCGGCCCTGGTTCTGCATAATCAATATTACTATTTCCTCGTATTAACGTTTATAATAGGTATTAGGCCTCTTATTTAAGTTATTTTTAAAAAAATAAATATTTTTTTTTCGTAATTTTTTGAAATTTATTTTTTTATTTCTGAAATAATATTTTATTTTGGCATTCATATGAAGATAAAATAAACCATTAAAAGCCATTTTCAAAATATTAACTTCATTATGCCATAATAATTCAGCGAAGAATGTATGGGTTTTACAATGATGTGTGATTTATTTTATTATTTTTTGTTTTTATATCTGAAGACACTTTTACTAAAAAGTTTCCGGTTGCAAATTGGTTGTAGTTTGTACTTTTTTAGGTCATTTTACAAATTTCTCAAAATTGACCCCATGCGATAGAAAAACGACATTATCCACACTGAATTTCGACGAATCCGACTACTCATCGGCTAAATGATAGATGTTTATAATAATAACCATAGTGATAATAATATAATAATTATTATTGAAACTAATAGCAACCAAAATAATAATAATATCGAAACTAATAGTAACCTAATAGCAATAACCTAACCTAACCATCTATATAAACAAAAATTTCCATCGTAAATCTCATAATACTTGTTTTAGCACCTCCCGGGGTTAGGCCCATCACTTTTTAACTTAACCTATCTTCTGACTATAGGCCTAATATATCTCTATACCAAATTTCGTCGCAATTGGTCCAGCCTTTATAAATGAATAAAAGACAAACAGAAATTCGTTTATATATATATTGTAGCTGCAGTCAAACATATAATCTTATTCGTCTTTATTTATAAATACGTCATTCTAAAGATTAAAAACAATAATAATTACTAACGAAATGAGTAATTTCAATGGACGATTAATACCTATAACATTTATAATAATAATTTTAATTATAAGGCAATGAAAATATCAATAATATTAATATATTATATTTATTTGATTTTTAAATGAATCCTAACAATTCGATTATAAAATAAATACATTTGGAGCTCTTATAAGGAAAACCTACTGCATTTAAGATTATTATTATATTATGACCAATGCGAATACTTAATAGATAATATATCATAATATAATATTATGTTTATGATTCATAAATAGCATTTCTATAATAATTACTGAAATTAAATAATACAATTTTTAATCATATTATTGTATATACTTATGTTTACCAATACCATGTCTATTATAACATAATATAATATTATGAATAATATACAAAATATAAATAGGTACATGTTATGTATATTTTGAATTGTGACGTTTCATTAAAAATGTGTACATTATACTTAAACTTTCTACAACTTTAATCAGTAACGCATCGTCTGAACATAGATAGAGCCCCGCGTATAGTTTTCATATCGGAAAGCACTATAAATATATATATGTCATACAGATAGCTACATATTATTATTATAAAATTACTAGCTTTATTATATAAGTTTAACGAATAGGTAGGAAACTTATTTATTTTTTAATTCTTGATATTTTTATTGTATTATATTTAACATTCAACAATATTTTCAATGTTGATTTGTTTATTTTACATAGATACCTACAAGACGAAATTGCAAATGATGCAAAATTTTCTGTTGAACAAGATATACCCAAGTAAAAAAAAAACTTAAATTATACTTCACCTAAATATTTATTGGGAGATTTTGATGAATTTGTGGAGGGCTGAAGCATCCTGATTTTCGCCTACATAACTAATTATTGTAATATTATATTACAATGCATTATAAAAATAACATAAATTCGTTTTACACTAAAATAGTATAATACAATAATACATATTTATATCCTATAAATAAATAATATAATAATTATCTACTATTTTAAGTAGTTTACTAACATTGGGAACTATTATTTGAAATATAAAACCAAGGTTATTTTTTCATATTTTCATTATAACTTATAATTGTATTAAATTAGTAAAATAATTAGATATACATCAAAATCCACTTATTAATGTTTTGTTAAAAATTATTGAATTTTAATGCAATAATGTCATTATTACTTTTGAATTTACAAATATAACAATATTATCTCGTATCGTCTTGGTCCAGTTTTACTTTTCATAACTTTACAAGTTTCATTGAGGAATTGATAAAATTATTACAAATTACAATAATTAACGTATAAATATAATAATATTTTATTAATAATAATGAATCAATGATAGATATATAAAACTTATAATCTAATATATTATATAATATTATTTTTAAAAATCGTTTATCATAATTAACTTTAAAACGTTACAAGTGCCTATTAAAATTTGAATGATTTTTTTTTCTTGAATAGTTAAAAACATAAAAAATTTGGAAACCTAAATGATATTTAAACAACAATAATTAGTATATAGTAAAATATAGTATATAGTAAAATATAACTGTAAACTGCGTAATCGCTGTTCATCATAAATTCATAGAACGTAATTTATAAAAAAAATACAATATTTATCTTATATCTACTAAAAAACATATTAGAGTGGTTCATGTTATAAAATTGAATTATAAAATAGATAATTATGCTCATGAATAATTTGTAACTAGGACTTGAAACTTTAATCCAAGGTCATTTTTTTCATTTATAATATATTTATACAGAATGTCCCAGAAATGTTTACTAATTGTTATAACTCAATGAAAAATGAATATATTCAATTAACAATTCTTCAATTTGCACTAAAGGAACATATTTATATATATATATATATATATATATATAATATATTAATATTACTTTTAGATTTTGAGTAGAGTGTGAAATACATTGGTTTTATTGTTTTATTTATATAAATTATAATATATAATATATAATAATATTATATATTATATAATATAAATATAATTTTTTATTTTTTTATTTGGTTTTTTATGTATTTATCACTTTATCAGAAAGAATGCTCCGATTTTCACAAATATAATTTGTTTCCGGTAGAAGAGTAGATATATAGATGGTACTTTATCTAGGTCATTTTTCGAATTTCCCAAAATTGACTATAAGCGGTAGAAAAAACTTCGAAAAAATGACGAAAAAACGCCATTTTTCACGAAATATGAAATTTTGACGAATTCAATTTATATATTTCACGATATTTCGGGCAATTTTTAAGATAGAGACTTGAAAATTTTATTAGTTATTGAAATAGATATATATGTGATACAATTTTGGAACCGTTGCGTCTTACGTTCATTTTTCTACAAAACAATGGACATTGAATATTTCGTACAATTCTTGTTTTTACGTATATAATGTTTAATAAAATTGGCAATTTTTGGTATTAGGGTCTGAAACTTTTACTGAAGTATACTTACATATTACTTAACATCATACTAAAATATTAGAAATATCCCTAATCTCAATTGTTTTTTATAGTTGTTTTAATTTGATATTTTTAGTTCAAACGAAAATTATAATCTGACTGAACTTCGCTCATAATCGTTTTTTCGAATGCAATGGTTTATCATTGCATTCAAATTATAATTAAAATTAAACGATATGATTCGCACACCTGTATCCTGTGCGGCAGGAGTATCAGCTCTTTTTAAAATTTAGACCTCTTGTCTGTTTGTATAATTAAATAAAATAAAAAACTTATTTTTTAAGTCATGTGGTATTCAAATACATTGTCAATTTAAATAAATATAGGTAATTTATTTTTGTGAACATTTTGATGAGCAAAATATTTAATTTTATCAAAATCAGGTTTAGAAAAATTATTTTCATTTATTGAAAACATGATATTTTAAACTTGAGTACTTTTGTTTACTTTTGGTTTACTTATGTATTTTTATAGTAATTTATTTTATTATAGATTAGGTGTCATTTATCATGATTAGATAAATTAAATGAAATGATAATTGATACCAGAATCTATATAATAAGCAGTAACTTTTGGAAGGGGAACCAAGGGACCAAACCACATCATCAAAGTTTTTCAAAAATATATATTTTTAACATTAAAACAATTTATATTTCCTATATTTTTTTTCTTTATCAATTTATACTTTATTAAATGTTAGTATTGAATAGTTATATTATATATCTATATATTTATTGAATAAAAATAAAAATGTAATATTATAGTTGTATTTTGTAATATAGGTACTAAAATAATCGTACCCCGAAATATTTTCTCGGTTACGCCCTTGACCAAGATAAAACAACTTTTAGATACTAACTTACAAGAATTTTGAATAAACATTTATCCGGGTATATTAATTAGTAATTATTACCAAAGACAAATTGTGTCAGTAACAGTTTAACCTAAATTTGAATGGATCTAGAGTCAGGTTCTTTCAAAATAAAATGTCAATAATGCTATTTTTTTTTTTTTTTTTAATACCAACAAATTTAGGGATACGTATATTGAATTTGCGCCTTTGCGGAGAATAATTTAATAATTTAAGTACTTACCTAAAATATTTTTATTACATTAATTATATTTTTATTTGTGAATTGTAATTTATAAAGCATTTGTTCCATAACACAAATTTCCTTATAACCAATATTTTCTAAGGGAAATTAAAACATTAGATAATGATTGAAATGATTAGATTGGAAAAAATAGTAGAAATTCGATAATAATTTAAATAATAATATTGTTCTTGGACACTATATATAAATAATAGTACCTATTTGATTATAATCATAATATTCGATAAACAAATAACGATAAGTAATTTAGGTAGGTAGGTACTTACATTTTTATTAATTATCAATCACTCCATCAAAATTGTAAACTCGTATTTATTAATAATTTTTAATATTTTAAAATAATATTATAGTACAGTAGTATCACATAGTATAATTAGTTTATTGTGTTTAATTGTTTAAATATCTTTAAATATATACAAGTTTTTAGATAGTTTGAATTAACTGCTTTAAATTGGTAGATGACCATGAAGGGAGTTTTATAATGACAATTTAATTCCGATTTAATTAATATACATACTCGTACAACCATCGCCGATTTTTTTTTTTTTTTTATTAAGTAAGAACACATTATAAAATGTAGTCTATAAAATACATCATCTAAGTTATATTATACATAAACTAAAAAATATCAACGAATTAATTAATTACATCTACATAGGACAAAAAGTTTACTATATTATAGGTATATAATTATATAACATCTTTAAAATAAAAATATAAAGGAACGTGTCGATTAATATGAGGATAATCATATTATGTATATATTAATTAATTATAAATTTATTCAGTAATTATTTCACGATGAAATATTAAATTAATCATTTGTATAAGTATATGACATCAATTTGAAATCTAT
Organism: Tetraneura akinire; assembly: GCA_021307375.1. Classification (NCBI taxonomy): domain Eukaryota; kingdom Metazoa; phylum Arthropoda; class Insecta; order Hemiptera; family Aphididae; genus Tetraneura; species Tetraneura akinire. The sequence continues at coordinate 40,493,045 of JAIUCT010000001.1, read as the reverse complement.
GTTATATTATTATAAAATTGTTCAAATATTATTAGTAAATAATATTTATAATTAGGTGTATTATTACACGTGAACAAATTTTGTTTTAATATAATAATATGATTACGTAAAAGCTAAAATTTAAATCCAAAACGTGAAGTGTAAATGTGTAATACTACTCGTACTTGTAGTAAAGCCGTTATATTGTTTATCTAATTAGGAGTTACCAATAAAAAAAAAAAAAATCATAAAACGAAACAGTGACTGTTCTCATAAATTTAATTGTTAAGTTTAGTTTAATATTAAAATAATATATCAGACCATATTTTACAATATAGGTTTTAATTTCAGAACATACAATATAGTGGATAGAAATATAAGATGAACAGTTATCAATATGAAACAAGTACATTTCAATATTTCATAGTTGATAGGTAGGTACCTTAAATATATATGTATATTTTATATGTGTTATACTATTATAAAACTACTATCGTGTTAATAAATTAATAATGAATTATAAATAATAAGGAATAAAAAACCATCTTCTCTTAATCTAAAACTATATCCAGCAACAAAATTTGAAAAAGACATTTAAAAAAATATGTTTCATTTAATATGCTTAAAACGTGATATCGTTTGTTTAAAATGTATAGTTAAATTACGCTCGTACTTAAAAAAAAAAAAAATGTGAAAATAATCAGAATTCAGAATAAATAATAATCTAAAATTCAAAAAAAAATATTAATAATTTCTAAAAATGGATTGGACTCCACGGACTTCTTTTCCTACTGTAAATCTATCACTCGCCATATTAATATACCTAGTATATAAATTATATAAAATTATACGTTATGAATTTCCCATAAATATTAATTAATAATAATAATATTTTTAGAATAAATTATGAAAAAGAAAAACTATTATTTAAAAAAAAAAAACACCGCATTTCCTAATAATATAATAATATTTATTATTCTAAAGGATTTGATATAATATATAAAATAATACAAATTTCTGATCGAAAGGTAAGAACAAAATTGTATTATAATTTATAAGATTTTCATCCATATTTTCATTCCAATCGAAATTTGCGTCCTATTTTGATTTTGCGTGTAGATGCATATTTATAAGTTATAACATAATATAATGTTTTAATTGACAAAGATGTTATTATTTTAACTGACAATGATGCATAAATATTATATTTTAGTGAAATTGTATTTTACAAAATCAACCATAATAAAATTCATAATACATATCACAGCTATTCCAAGTAGATCAATGAATATTATTATAATATTATATAACCATATAATAAGTAAATTTATATTATTTTATACCTATATTATGAAATAAAACACGGTATAAATTTAAAATCGAATACATTTATTATGATTTTTATTTCAAATTATACCTGCTATCTGTATGCCTATCTAAATTATATTTCAAAAGATTGATTATTATTTATTATGCATTATAATAGTTTTTTATCTGCTTTCTTTTTTTTTTTTTTTAATCATCACTAATTATTATATAAATTAAATTTTTTGAAGCTAATAATATGAACCTAATAAATATATTATGGATAGATGTCAATATAATATATTATCATAATAAATCATTCACATGATCAGAATAAATAATATAAACTGAGTACCTATGTGAAGACTAAGATTATAATATTATATACGCGATTATATTAATCGAAATGTAATGTATAAAAAAGGTGTTATGTATTTTTAAATAATTGTTTACAAAATAATATAAAATTTCAATATATTATGAATCATTATATTATAATGTGCTCTTCATTTTTAAAATAATTTTTAATTATTAAATATAAGAGTATTTCAAGAGATAATAAATATTACAATTACCGTCAATTTGTTAACAAATTAAAACACAAAGTTTATGTATTTTATACAATATGCCTATAGTGTAAATTAAATCATTATGAGAATGAGATTACTCTTTCAATACGAATCTCATGATTTTTTTAAAAAAAAAATATTGTAAATTGTCGTTTCAAATATATTAATAATATTATACTTTACTCCAATATTGTTATAATAATTATTTAACAGAGACTATAAAATTGACAAATTATAATAATTATCAACTCAATATTGTTTTCGTTCCTGTATAATATATAAATCTTAGATTTGAGTAACAATTAAAAATCAAATTTGTATTACATTTTCAAAATAAATTTTATTGTAGTTACCTACATCCTTCAAATGTATATATAATATATATAGTATATAGGTATTCGTATAGGTAATCACTAATAAACATTGGTTATATGTTTTATATCTGTCGTAACCGAGTTGGTACCTATATCATTTCATCGTGTTCCAATTTCCAAGGTATCCGGTTTTTTTCCCAACGGTAAGATGTCTACATGTAATATACAGTTTTACCCTGAAATTATTCGAACGCATTTCAAGGTAATTTTCAAGACGCTGAATACAAAATATTCTAAACGCATTAAAATACATTCTGTTTAAATCTTCCAAAACTCGTCACAGTTTGTTAAAAACCGAGATCGAAAGTCGTACATTTTAACATAGTTGACCCGACGCGCTGTTTTTTCCATGGCCATCGAAAAAATCATACATACATGGTGTCCCGCTGTATATTCGTATTAATTATTATCAATAATTTTTTATCTGAGCAATTCATTTTTTAAGAATGCGATTTTTTCCAGTTCATCTATGTATAAAAATAAAATACAAAATTTTCATTAAAACACATAGGTACTCAAAGTGAACAATATACAATTTTATTTCATACAATTTGCTCCATTTTAGCTCTAATTTGTTTTCAATTTGTCATTTAACGATAAATATTATAAGTTTATAACCTATACTTATATAAAATATAGATATAAATTAAATAAATATACCTAATTTAATATTGTCATAGTTGAGGCAATATAGGATAAAACGAGGATTAAAATGTGCTCAAAATATCCCTCAAAAATAAAAAAATTATAAATATAAAAATATCAAAAATTAAATAATACAAATAATATGATATAAGTGAATAATATTTTTTATTAGTACTATATAGTTGTAATATATTATAATAGTCAGTATTTGGTGCAATTTCAAAGGAGAAAATTATACATTGTGTACGTTACAGTTATAAGAAAAAAAGCTAAAAACTTATAAAAATATAATATAAAAAAAAATAAAAAAAATAAATAAATATGTATTATATTATTATAATCTAATAAATAATTCGAATTTAATATGTAATTATGTGTGTGTGTATAGTTTTTCATGATTTTAATACATATTATAATTTAATGTAGATAAATATAATTTGAATTTTATTTTAAAATTAAATTACCTATCTACAAAATGTAGTAATAGCACATTAACACTATCACATTAGTAAACACATTACGTGTTTAATATTACTTATGCTTCATAAAATATATATTTAAATATATTTAAATATATTTCCTATAAAATACAAAATATTACCATTAGGTACATTTTAACGAAATAAATTTACAATTTAATATTCAATTTATTATTTTAACTTTTATATAGATATATATAAAATTGGAATTTCAATTACGTTTATATTTTTGTATTTATTAATGTACGAATTCAAACTTGATTGTAAGAAAATTACATACTATATAATATATTAAATTATGATTATGTTTATTTTATTTTATCATTTTGTTTTTAAATTATTTTGTGTAATTCCTCAATATTCTATTCTGTAGTATTTATGTGTATTTGTATAATTCATAGAAAAAATAATACGTTTTATTTTATTTCTAAATTGATAATAATGTTTGTTAAAGTTTAAAAATTACAATTTTCAGTCTAAAATATAAAACAAAAACACTTTACTTTATATGATAATAATTATTTTTTAGACTAATATCTATATACTCGTACAAGGTACACCGTCTATATTAACATTATTATTAGGTTATCACTGTCTTATCAGCAATACTAGTCAAATAAAACATTAATGGAGCAATTTATTATAATACTTTAAATAAATTACATTAAAAAAATAACGATTAAAGTGCACGTATCAAATCACATATTTAATGTACATTATATACTATAAGTCATAAGACATAAATTTGTATTTATCATATCAGTTAATCATATTTTAAAATATTAACTCATTATGGTACAATTTGTTTAATGATTTATATTATTTTAATTAAAAAATTTTACTTTGTAATTTATAAATAAATATATTTTGATTATTATTGTCTTATTGTGTACTAATAAAGTTAAGAAATGTATACTCATACATTTAAAATTAAATTAAAAATAATTTGAACATTAAATTTTAGTAATTCATCATATCAAATATAAATATACAATTTATAAATTAAAATATACCTATACTCGTTATATTTAATTCAAAGTTTTTATGTTATAGGTTATAAATTTATAATATAGATAAAAACAATATTTTATTTTCCACAATTTAAAATATCACATTTAAAATAATTTAAACAATTCTTGTATTATATTTTGCTTATTTTCTTCTTATAACTTACGCCTTTGAATAAATATCGTTCATAAATAAATTGACTAAAAATATTCATAAATTCCATAACTAAATGTCTAAATTCATGACCATTCATTATAAGGTGTCAAAACCTCCTCTCTTTTTCTTTTCCTAACATTCGTTTTTGGGTACAAAAAATGAAATAAGAAACATATTAATCTTTACTTTTCTCAACTTCTTATTTATTTTAATTCGAGCATCCTTGAATATATTTACGAATTTTTAAAAATAATTAATAACCTTAAAATATTATTTATCGCTAAAAATTATATTTAAATTTTAAGTATACAATATATTTATAATTTAAAATTAATACCGTTCACTATAATTCTATTAAATTGATCAATTATAAAATTTAATTATAAACTAAAATATTAAAATCAATTTAATTGATCTATCAAATGACCTTTTATATTTTTAATGTATCTTAAAACATTTCATATAAAACTATAATTTTTTCTTTAATAAAATAAATGATTATAAATTTATAACACATAATAATTAAATAGGTAATAAATAATCAAATTACCATATATAATATATGCATATTATTTAATGTTTAATTAAAAAAATATAAATTTTACATAGAATTTCTGAATGTAAATATATTTTAATTAATGTATTAGATAAATATCTTAAATTAAAATAAAACTTACTTACATTGATATTATATAATAGCATATCCTAATTCTTTCTTTTGTAATTATAATCGTATAACCGTATAACATAGTTGCTTTTTTCTCACGTGGCAACAAAAAAATAAAAAAACAAGGAAGGGATACGGCTGCATACTAGTACACACCGAGGGATACTAGTGTGAAAGGGATACAGTTGGGTGTAAAGACACATCCGAAAAACGATTTTGAGCGAAGTTCATCAGATAATATATCTACCGATTAAAATTTTTATCAGTCTCTACGTAAAATATAAATAATTAATCATAAAACCCTTAAATGAATCATCTAAATACTCAAATCTGACAGTACTTTGCTCAGAATCGTTTTTTCGAATGTAATGATTTATCATTGCATTCAAATTTTAATCAAAATTCAATACTATCCTTTTTATACCTATATCCCTTCCCTTGCTTATACCTTAAAACAATTATTACAAAAAAAAAAAAAAAAAAAAAAAATAGTAAATGTTATATTCATAATTAATTGTAACTGAGTTAAGTAAAATGTATTTGAGTTTCAATAAAATTTTCAAAATTTTTAAAAAAATTTGTCAATTTTATTTAACATTATTGTAGAATATTGAAATTAATAAGAAGAATCCATATTCCATATAGGTAAATACTTTAAACATTGATTTTACTTAAATTTTAACTTTAAACACCTATAAAAAAAATTGGGAAATGGGATATTTCTAATATTTTGGTATTATGTTAAGTAATACGTAATTATACTTCAGTAAAATTTTTAGACCTTATAACCCAAAATTACTAATTTTATCAAACATTACATGCATAAAAACGTGAATTTAAGGAAATATTCAAAGTTTTATATTTTCTAGAATAATTAACGTAACGGTTCCAAAATCTTGTCAGATATACATAGTAGCTATGTAAATATCCAATTAAATTTTCAAGTCTCTAAATTTAGAAATGTCTGAGTTAACGTGAAATATTTTAATCTAACTTTCAGTTTACATAAAAATGCCAGTTTTCATCATTTTTTGGTCGTTCTTCTTATTGCATAGGGTTAATAACCTTAATAAAGTACCAATTACATCTATTTTCCAACAAGAAATATATGCTGTTCGTGAAAATCAGAGCATGATTCGGGTAGAAAAAGTGTCTTCATACCTACATAAATACAAAGAAAAAAAGACACAAATCATTATAAAACCACTTCGCTCAAAATTTAAAAAAATAAAATATTTATCTATCTATTATAATTAATTAATAATTATTATGAATTATAATAAATATTTTTCATTTATACTCGTATATACAAATCAAATAAATATTATATACACGTAATATATTCCGTTAGGTTACTTATTTTATTAATAATTATTATAGCTTAAGTAGACATTTATCAATTTCATTTTAATAATAATTATTAAAATAAGTAAAATCGAAAATCACGACTTAAGACTTATTATATATTCGTTTGTTTGTACATAATAATAATAAAGAATATAACATAACATTGTGCAAATGTAATTAATATAGTTTCTAAATTATAAATATATGTCATTTTGAAGTAAATAACTTATTATACATATTTATAATTATAACTACCTAACTTATACAACCCGATAATTAAAATTGCATTGAAATAATCACCTGATTTTCACAAATACTCAAATCACCTAACCTAATTTTAAATTCCAGCGGACACACGCAATAATATATCTGATGTAACATAATATAAACTATTTTACAGAAAATATAAACATTGCGCAATAATTATTTCTTTGAGACAAATCATAAAAATATAAAATATATGCAATATAATATTGTATTAAACAGATATTTCATTATAGTTTATTACGAATATAACCTATAATTATGTATTTGCAAATACAAATTTTAGTTGAAATTTAACGTGTTTATATTAAAAATTATAACTTAACTACTTGAGTATACGGAGTTCTGAAAAAATATACAATAACTTTGTTCTTTTAAAGTTTTAAAATTTAAATTATACGGCATTTAAAATAAAATAAAAACTTCAAATTGTATTTACATTTTTTATAAAAATATATATCTAACTATATATTGTAAATAATTAAATTTGAAAACTATTGGTATTTAAAATGTTTAATTTGCGGTTACGTCAAATAAATATTGAAATTTGTTAAAACTCAAATATTTTTCTTTTTGCATAGTAATGGCGGATGATAATATATAGGTACCTATTGAATTTTTTTTTTTTTAAATTATTTGTTACTATTTGTCACGGTAATAAATATAGTCCATACATATAGTGATATAGTATAAATATATACTATGAGTTATGATCACATAGTAAATACTTCAAAGTCAATACGATAAACGAATATCTCTATAGCATCATTAATTCATTATAAATAGGTACGATCAATTAATAATCATAATTCATAGATAAGAAATCGTATACATTGATAACAATTTGAATAAAACATAAATTAATTCATATATTTAACGAATACAAATTTATTTCGTAACGACTATAAAAATAAATAATGTATATATTAGTGGAAAAATGTTTAAATATTTAATAATTTCAAAATTCTATAGAAAATTAACTACTGTAACCTAATCTAATCCAATTCCAGAATAAATATTTCAAACATTAATTATTTTTTTTAATTTTTAATTTTTAATTAAATATTTGTTTTTAAACATTTTAGATTTTGAGCGAAACGAAAAATGTATTGGTTTCTTTTTATGTCTGAAAACACTTTTGCTAACCGAAATAATGCTCCGATTTGAAAGTGGATGTACTCGTAGTTGGTAGGTACTTTATTTAGGTCATTTTTCGGATTTCTCAAAATTTACCTTATGCGATAGAAAAAATGACTAAAAAACGGCATTTTTCACGAAAACTGAAATTTCGACGAATTTGATTTCAATATTTCACAATAAATCAAGCAATTTTGAAGTTAAAGACTTGAAAATTTTATTAGTTATTGAAATAGATATATATGTGATAAAATTTTGAAATTGTTACGTTAATTTTTCTACAAAATATAGGACTTTGAATATTTCATAAAATTATCGTTTTTATGCATATAATGTTTTATAAAATGGGCAATTTTGGTTATCTGAAAATTTTACTGAAGTTTACTCACATATTATCATTTAACATGATATCAAAATATTAGAAAACTCCCAAGTCTCAATTATTTTTTTATAGCTGTTTAATGTTGATATTTTTAGTTTAGACGAATATTCTTCTTATTATTTCTCAATACTTTCACAATAAAAATTAATAAAAAAAAAACCCCAAAAAATTTCTTATGCATACTGATATATATTATCATATATTTCCAAAATATTATAAAAATCTCAATTCTCAATTTTTTTTTTTTTTTTTAATAAGCCGCGGCAAGCCGGCAACAAAGGCTATTGGCAATTACAGGTGTTCAAATTGGAAATTTCAGTAAAATCAATATTTATTTTAAGGTATTTATGTGGATTCTTCTTGTTATATTTCAAAATTTTACAATAATATTAAATAAAATTGACAAAATTTTTTTGAAGCTTAAATATATTTAACTTAACTCATTTCCAATTAATCTTTATTAGGATTTTTTATATTGTTTTTTATGCTTTAAACAGTAAGGGAAGGGATATTGGTGTGGAAGGGATACAGGTGTTGAATTTTGATTAACATTTAATGCAAGAATACATCATTACATTCGAAAAACGATTCTTAGTGAAGTACTGTCAGAATTTGGTATTTAAGTGACTCATTTAAGGGTTTTTATGTTAAATTATTTATATTGAACGTATAGACAGATAAATATAAAAATTGTAATCGGTACATAATATATTATTTGATGAACTTCGCTCAAAATCGTTTTCACAGATGTAATGATTTATCATTGCATTCGAATTTTAATCAAAATTCAACACTATCCTCTTTAACTGTATCCTTACCACACTATTATCCCTTCCCATGATTTTTTTATTTTTAGATATATTAATTGTAGTGCAAATAAGGTTTGAGTGTAAAATCATTAAAATATATTAATTATTTTATTAAGCATTTTTTTTTTTTCATTATATAAAATCGTTTTTAACACTTTATCACGTATTTCGAACTAAACTATAATAATGCGTAACAATTTTCTATGTGATTGATATAACAACTTTTCGTATAATATAAATTTGTACATCATGTCGAATGTCAATAAAACGAATAATATTATCACTTATCGGTAAACAATATTCATTACGATTTGTAAATAAATTATTGAAGATAAGAATATTATTCTAATCAAGTTGAGTTTAATGATTTCACTGTTGCACATTTATATTGATGATCAGTGATCACGATATGGATACTGTTATGAATTTATGATAAATATTATAATAAATAATAACGTTTCTTTCATAGTATGAAAACAATCCACAAGTAATTTATTCGAAGAAAAAAAAATATAGAAATTTAATTTCTTGTTTTTGTTTGGTTTTCATTCCATCATTTATCTTTTACACCAACTTATATACTTAAATTCGTCTGTCTAAACATAATATTATGCGAATTACATATTATACAAAATACCTAAGTCATGATGGTTTTTGTTTTTGTTTTTTTTTTTTTGACGTATATGACTAGTCATTTTTATATGTTTATTATAATTATGCATGTAACTCATTTCAAAAGATTACATTTTATTTTACACCACATTTCACGTACTCGAAACGGACAATATAATAATATTATTGAATTATGTAATCAAAATTATCATTATTACTCGAAAAACGCGTTAATTTAAAAAAAAAAAAAAAAAAAAAAAAAAATGAAAAAAAATACGATAATTAACAACACGATAGCAAAATCGTTCGACTGCAGCCGTTTGAGATTTGACTAACGATAAAAAAATATATATATATATCCATTATTATATTAGTACAATATAATGTATAGTAGTGTTGGTCACAATGTATAAACCGATTTTTTTATTTCTTTTTTATCTCCAGTTGCCGATTTGGAAAAAAGTGAATTTTGTATATTATACTTTACGATTTTCCGTCTCGCGGGATTCCGCGGTCCGCGGACTATGACGCGCGGTTGCCGATGGTTTATAACGCGATAATATTTTTCTATACCTATACCGTGGTACACACAACGAATTACGAACCGTGTACAAAAGGAAAAATATCCGTCGCGTTACGCTAAATTATAGGTATTATTATTTTTATTTTTTATTTTTTGCTCGCATAATCGTATTTCATCACGTTAAAAATAACAATAATAATAATAACGTATACGAACAATATTAAAATACGCCTCTACAATATTATCATTTTTGTGTCCGACCACTTGTATTATATTTCGTCGGTATACCTATTATAATATTTTAATATTTACGATTTGACATTGTTGGTGAAAAAATAAAAAAAAAATAAAAAACAATAATAATAATACATTAATACAATGTCGTTTTTTTAAAATTCGTATATCCACGCACACACGAACGACGCGAGCGCGCGGAGCTAATAACGATGAAAATAATAATATAATAATATTATGTATTATAATATATGGTAAAACAAAAACCGGTCCAATTAGAACGTCACAGCTGATAGACCCGACGCTTCTGCACGACGTCGTCGGTTCGTTTCCATCGCGGTCGTCGCGATCAGTACGTTCAAATACGTGCCGGGTATTTCGTGTGCGTTCGCATTTTGTTATACGTTACGATTCGAAATACTCGCGTGGTTTTAAACTATTTTTTTTTCACCTCTCCTCGGATTTTCGACTCTCTTCCGTTCGTCTATTTTTTTCTTCTTCTTCTTCTTCTATACTTCTACTTCTTCTTCTTCTTCTTCTCGGTTCTTCTTCTTGGTTCTTCTCCGTCCGAGAACCATCGTACACACGTACGCGTACCTACGCCAACAGTACATTTTTTTTTTTTTTTTTTTTTTTTTTTATATTATTTCTAACTCTCGCGAACAAACAAACGAAAATATTTATTATCATTCATATAATACGGGCGGACTCGACAAAACGCGTTTGTTATTTTATTTCGAAAAAAAAAATAAAAAATTTTCGTTCGTCGGGGGCACACGGGTTTTTTTTTATTATTAATTATTTTCAATGTCTCGCGTAGACACACGTGTGATCCATACAGCAGTCGTTGCGATTATAACGTGGTCGATGCGTCGGTAACTGCGGTTCGTTTAAAAAAAAATATCATAATTATATTATTGTTAATCACATTATATTATTGTTTGACCCAACGACACGATAAAAGTTATATATTATGTGCGATTTACAAACCAACAACAGAGATACCGTGTTCGATGACATCGATTTGGGACTTAAGTCGATGCTAGACGATCCGTACCATCAGTTTTACAGTGAGTACAATATGTTGTCTATTATAATAATTTATAATATTAATTATATTATGATTATTTTATAATTATATAATAATATATTCAAACCACTCGTAATGAATACGAAATTATTGTCAAAGCGTGTATAAAATCGGAATAAATAAATGCAAATAAATGAAAATAAATAAATGTAGTGTATGGATTCGATACGTCTGAATCGTTGACCGGCTTTAGCGTTTCGCGTATAATTCCAAGTTACTTGTTATGGTAAGTTTTGTTATGTTTCCGATATAACATCTGAAGTCGTGAAATAATAACACAACATTTTTTAGTTAACTGAACTGTACATAAAATTACGGGACGTCTTTAAAACGTACGTGTTGTGTTTTCTTATTCTTTTTTTTGGATTTAAAAAATGATCACAAGCTCGCGCGACAACGTTAAGATTAAAATATAAAATAATAAAATTATATACGTGGAGTGTTTTATATTATTATTATTATCATAGGTGGAAATAGGGGACTTGAGGGGCTAAGCCCCCTCAAATATTTTTCGTTTTACGTTATATTTATTATTTATGTTATCAATAATTCGTTTTCGTTTTTACAATTCTACGTCTATATTATGTACCGTTGTACTCTAATAAGTAATGATATTATTAAATTTGATTATTTTAATATCAAATCACTCATCTTGATGTAATGATGTGGTAAGTATTTAGCCCCCCCCCCCCAAAAAAAAAAATGGATTTCCACCCGTGATTATTAGAAAAATGAAACATTTGAAAATGTTTAATATAAATGCAACAGGCAGTGTTTAAATAATTTCAAATCTCGTATGTGCGCGTACCGTTAAACGCGTGGTGTATTATACTTGATTACAATAATATTATAATTATTATAATAATATAGTTTTTATTTTAATAAATCTATTTATAATAACCTATAAATTATTACTCGTAATTACGTTTCTCGAATTTAAACACATACGCGGTTATTAGTATAATATTGTTAATTGCACGTTTATATTTTGTCACCGTGTTGTATACTATAGTGACATTTTATAACGCAGTTATAATTATTATAAGATGCGTCTAATGACAGAGACAATAATTATTACTGAAAGGAACCAATTTCTCACGTTATATAGTTTAATTTAATATCGTTTTATCGGTTACCATATTATTATCGATTTGACCTCTTGTGTGTAAATGTTTTCATTTCATATATTATGCTAAATACTTCAATCTCGATATTTCTTTGCACGAGCAAGTAGACAGAAAAAAAAAAATAGTAATAGTATTTAATAATTATTCGTTTATTGTTTGAGTATTTTACAAATATTAATATATAAATATAGGTATAGGAGGTATAGGTACTTAAAAACCTGAGAGAATATTTTAGCAATTTTTTTTTTTATTTTAATACTCAGATAAGTTACAAAATGGTTTAATTCCCTGCGCGTGATCGAATATTATAAACACTTTTGTTTGCCGATAAAAAATAATATTATAATAATTATTATTACTATACATAGGTATTTAGAATTTATAAATTTCATTTCTTTGTCACGAGTATACATTTTATGAATTTGTAACGTTGTAACAAACTTATCTAAACATACATCATAAACACGTGTAATGTGTTATCATTTAATTTGAATTTTATCAAATTATAAATATGAAATATGAACGTTTAAATTCTAAATTAATTTGTCATTTTGCGTATACAGAGGAGGTATACGTTTAACATATTATAATACCTATACCAAATCGTTGACTTGAGAGTTTAAAAACTAATTTACATACCTACCTAATACAAAATCATATTTTTAATACGTACTTAAATCCATCGACGCGTAAAATTCAATATCGTTTATTAATAGCCCATCTTATATATTATAATTTTTAATTGATGTTTATAACAATATTATTTGTTCTTACTATACATTAATATGAATCAAAATATTTTATTAGAACTAAAAATTGTAATTATTTTAAATGTCTATTTAATAATAATACGCTCTATATATAAATTTGCCTACAACTAAAGTCAACTTATATACATATATATACATATACAACCACCAATTATTAATTTGGTATTCGAAAACGGACTTGTTATAAAACGAACCGTGTTATGTTATTGTAAAATAAGACTTAAATTTATTATGAATCGCGTTTTGAAAGAAATGTTTAAGTTTATACTACGTTAGATTTACCTACAATATTATAATATAGTCTACGGAATACAATATATATATATATATATATATATAGTGTGACCATGAATATAATATCTTTATGCCCATAGGTACCTACATAATAATATTAGGTAGGCACCTATTATCACAATAATCATTATTATACGGTATATGGGTAGTGTCGGCAACGAAGTGTAATATCGTTAATATTCGTTGGTCGAGGAAACATATTTTGTTATATTATAGAAGAAAAAAACCAGTTTGTCGAAACGAATAGGTATAAAATATGAAAAAAAATAAAATAAAAATTATATATACGCATACGCATACAAAACACTATAGGTAATATACATAATATATTATAATATGTATGTGTGTGTGTATATAGGAAGTTTTTACGCGAAGAATTTACGAGTTAATATTTTAATGGCTACGAATAAATATTTTGTATAATATATTATTATTATAATATAATAATATTTCATACGCAGTAAGATTCGCATAATATAAATATAATTCATTCGTGTATCCCGTTTTCCAAGACGATAATACTCGTATAGGTATAAAAAAGATTCGATCCAATTTAGTAAAAATACAATCCCTATAAGCACAGTTATATTAATTTATTACAATAATAATAAACACCGATATTGTTTGTAAACAATTTGCAGAGACAGAAAAGTGAAAACACGTTGTTACAATCGATATATATATATATATATATATGTCTTTATAATTACCTAATAAATATAAATAATAAATCAATTATATATATAGGTACGTATTGTAAATAGTGTCTGGTCATATAATGTGTGTATTACAACTGTACAATTATAATGTAGGTCATACCCGTTCGTACCTTTATAAAAAAAAATCACCTTAAACAATGGCGAAATCACGTGATGTCATTCAAAATAAGTAACATGTGTTATACAGTTGATCATATTTTATTATAATAAATCAATTAATTATAATCGGAATATATTACAATAATATTATATTATATTGTACACAATGTACGCGGTGAACTCGTGTGCATATAAATATAATAATATGCTAGTCTGACCAAACTTTGTTTAGTGCGGATATACACATAGTACACTACTGTGTCCGAATAGATTATATTGTATAGTTACCAGGTTCAAGGTCGTGGTTAGTTTGCTACCGATAAATTATGGCGCCGAATACCGTTTAACATATTTTTCCAAACTTCAAACACCAACTATAACTAATGACAAAAATTACCTATTATATAGAGAAGTAAAATATAAACCGCGAGACTCCGCATTTCGTATTGATAATAAACTACTATAGTAGTAGTAGTAGTAAAAAGTAAAAAATATACGCACAAATTACTAAAAAATGTTGTTTGAATAGATTGTGTCGGCTTAGTTTTATAAAAATTTATAATAAAATAATAATTATTATTGAAAGTCGGGGTTATTTGATAGAAAATAAATGCGATAGCCCAACCGGTTCTGTTTAAACGGGTCAAAGGCGAAGGAGTGTAATCACGAGCCCGCACTGACGCTGCTGATATTATACGTGTAAAATAATAATTATAATAATTTATAATGTGAACGATACTTTTTATTCGCGAAATAACATGGAAATTTACTATACACTTAAAATACGATGTGCATGTGCCTAATAATATTCAAAAGTAATGTACATAAAAAAAATAAACAATAGTATTTTATAATATTATGTATCTTTACTAAGTGTCATGTACATAATAAATAAATACTGTCAATACATAATAATATTATCATTCAATAGGTCGAATCCGTCGAAAGCCATCGGCCACAGTTGTATTATAAGTATACATGTTATAATAATACGCATAATATTACAATATTAGTTTACTACATTACACTGTGCTTCATAACCTTTTAGACAAAACGAACGATGTGTGTATAATTGGCCGTCGGGTCATCAGCGGATTCCCATGAAATACAATACGCTTCCAATACGAATTCTCGAGAAATCCGAGAACACGAGTATCGAAACGACCGAGCTTCTCTGGTTCTAACCAGTAACCATATATAATATATAATATAGTATAGGTAGGCGCCTATTAACAATATGTATTATGTGTTATAAAGTCAAAAACTAATCGTATTTATACGTTTTGAATTATTATAGTGTTATAGTGCTATAATTATTATCATAAGACATAAGTCGTATACTCGTATGTACCGTTTACTAAAACATAACATACGCAATAGTATATTATTTAATTTTTTAATATTGTTAGAAAAATGCAAACGAATCGAGACAAGAAGTGATTCCACATTTCTATATATACGTTATGGTCTTGAATTTTTCATTCCACTTTATTGATGTCAAAATTATTTTTATTCAACTCGTTTGTACAATATGTTATATTAATTATTATTTTACGAAATATTCAAATATTATTTCTATAAGTACTTATATTTTGTACATGCAACTATAATATGTAATATATCGCTTATGTGTACGCTTTCACGTCGATGTTTTCGTTATTTATTATCGGTTATCACTGTCAATAAGCTAGGTAATAATAGCTAGGTGTCTTAAACTCCTAAGTATATGTAATATAAGTAATAATGACGTATTATTTGTCATGTTTTGATGATTAGTTATTAGTTATTATCAATACCACGTGTATTATAGATATAGACATATAGTATGAAGTTAATGCATCTTTTTGAATACGTATGGCTTATTTTAGCCTGTCGCAAAAGTAAACTCTTAAACTGAGGTGGGAATTTTAAGAACACTATACATTTTAAATTTTTAATTAATTATTACATTCAATATTAAAGTATTTAAGTATAAAAATTAACCCTTAATTCATCGTTTTTAAGAAGCAAGTCAGTAAGACTCTTGTCGGAGGTATAGAATTCCAAGATACAAATTTTTCAATATCATAATTTTATTTTGATTATATACTAATGTATTTTTCGTTATAATAGAAAAATATATAATTTAGGTATAATAATGTATTATTTATTATTTAAAAACGTTTTTTTTTTATTTTATTTTGATTATTTATTTTGATAAAAAAAATAACAATGCAACGTATACTCTAAAAATATTTTTTCATAAATAATAATATAAAACTTTATGGCCTTATGGACAACCTATTTAATATTAATTTCAATACTAAGGTCAATGTCAACACAGATTATATTATGTGCATAATATAATAGTATAAAAAAGATAATAATATAATAAGGTTATAGTGATTGTTTACATATACAAATATGAAATAATATAAACAATATTTTAATATAACTATTTATAATTTTTTAAGATTCATCATAATTATTATTAATCTTGTCAAATAGTGAAACAGATTAAAAATATAAAATAATACATTTTATAATATATTATTATTATTATTATTATTATATTTTATATTATATACTATATATTATATACTATATATATATATACATACTATGTATGTACATAATACATTATACATATGTAGACAAATTGCATATGAAATTTACGAAAACTATTATTTTAATACCATTATTTCCGTTCCTTTCAACTTCAATTATCCTTGCCATGCCACAGCATTCATATTATTTATTATATGCTATACTCAAAAAACGAATTATCATCTAATATTTTTAAATTATCTCTTAACTACCTTAAATTACGAATCACATAAAATAATATACATTATAAGAACATAAAAGGCAATAATTGCACCCATGGTACCCTAATAAAATAACGAATGATATGGATATAATAGTTATCGATAGATTAATGAAATATAGATTGTTTAAATAAGGAGAAGAATGAAAATACTGTACATACGTATATAGTGATCAGTTTCTGAATAAACATCATCAAAAATAATCAATAGATGCAAACTAAATAGTGTAAAATGAATATTATTATTATGTTATTTTGTTATTATCTAAAATATTATAAAAAAAAAAAAAATATCAAATTTTATGTTTCTCATTCAATTTTTATTATATTATTTTGTTATCATTTACGCGTTAATATTTTTTGAACGCTGATAACGTTATTTTATTGATCATTTTTATTATGTTACAATGTAAATTTGAAATCTCCTCGTGCCCTCGACCTATAAGGACGATTAAAATGTAGAGCACCATATTTGTTTCGTATTATTTTATATCTTATACAATATATTTTTAACTATAATAAAAGTTCACATCGCGTATACAATAATTGTAAAGTGCAAGTTGAAAGATTAAATTTATATATTTAACAATTTGTTTGCAACTTCCAAGTATTATATTATACATACAAAATAATTTGTTTTTACCAATATTTCTAAACACAAAATATTTAATATTTATATACAAATAAACTATAAACCTATTATATCATATACAACAAAAGGAAATGGAACATTTTAGAATTGGTGACAGAAGCAATGATTATAATAAACTTTGCACTGTATTCTGTACATGTCACCTAAATACATAAGTACCAATAACAAGATAATTTCATTTTCATAATATTGGTACAATATAATTATTAATTATTATATAAAAGTTATACAATTTAAATAATAAACGCTTTAGTATTTTACATTAATATAATAAATCACCGTATTTAATTAAAATGTGCCATGAAATTTGGAAATTAAAATAAGATTTTTTGTTGATTCCTATAAGCTATAACTACGTACTACGTACTCGTATGTGCTAATAATAGTCAAGTTTAACTTTGAGTTATTTTAATTATGCAAGTCAATTAGGCTACGTGTTACGTTATTGAGTAGGTAAAATAATTAAGAATGTAAATATACAAATTATACAAATATTTACAAATTACAACGTACAAACTATTCTTAAAACTTATAGTTTTGATTTTTAAGATAAACATACACTAGTGCAGCACTATGCGCACTTGTACATATATACAAAAAAAACGTATGTCCTTGAAACAAAATCCGGTATCCATAATATACTCCACGATGCTGTAAGTCAGGTATTCGATTATATCTGACACGATGGACATGAGTTGGTACAAAATTAATTTTTTATTTATATGTCTTTGAATTTCATTTATTATTAGTTGTATAATCGAATTTCCTATTTAATTCCTTCTATGAAAACCACTGCGCGTATCATAAAGTAAAACATTATATCTTCTCCTGAAACGAAATTATGTATAATAATTACAATAATATATAGGCACAATGCAGTGAACTGTACTTCGTTCAAATAAAATACAATTATATTTTATATAGGTTATATTCACAAACGATACAAGAATAATCGTCATAATATCATGTTTGTTGAAAACATAAACTAAGTAGGAAGTTGAAAAAACTTCTTATTATCTAGTTGTACATTATAATATTTGTTTGTTTTAAAAATTAAAAAAAGTGCCGATATGTTTACTGCGGAAGGGATACAGTTGTAAAGAAGATACTGTTGAATTTTAATTAAAATTTGAATCATCACTTTCGTAAAACGATTCTTAGCGAGTTCAATCAAATATATTAATTACAAATGTAATTAAAAAATGTAAATGTAAATGTATTGATTACAAATTTTACATTTTTATTTAAACTTTAAAACGCATAGATACTTATTTACATTTAGATTTCAACATAAGAGTTCCAAAATTTTATCACATATTATGAATAACTAATACAATTTTCAAGTTTCTAAGTTCAATATAAATCTCTAAATGAGTCACGTAAATGTCCAATATCCATACCTAACAGAACTTCACTCAAACTCGTATTTTGCAATAATTTATCATCGCATTCAAATTTTTCAAATTCCAATCAACATTTTATTACACCTGTATCCCTTCCACAGCAATATTAGATATTATTTTTAAATTTTAAACAGTTATAAAAAAAAAAAAAAAAAAAAAATGGTAATTGTAATATTCACAAAAATTTGAAACTGAGTTAAGCAATATGTATTTGAGCTACAATAATATTTAAAAAACATTTTGTGCTTTTTATTAAACATTATTGTCAAAATATTAGAGAAATAATAAGAAGAATCCATATAAATACTATAAATAATAAATATCGATTTTACTAAAATGTACATGTCTATAAAAAGAAAGTGAGTCCGTCGATTTCTATAATACAATAAATTAGTAATACAACAAGCTATATGTGATAATGCTTTAATAAAATTTAAAAAAATTTTCAATATGTTTTGTCTTTTTTATTAATCATTATTTTAAAAATAATGAGATATAATAAGAAAAAACCTTATATGGATTCTTAGATTTTCAATTACATTAAAAATATTAACTTTAAAATTAATAAAAAAAAAATTAATTCTTGGGATTCTTCCAATATTTTGATAACACGTCAAGCAATATGTGAGGATACTACAATCAAATTTTTAAAACTCAAAATTGACAATTTTATCAAACATTATAGAGATAAAAACAAGTGTTTTATGAAATTAGATAGACACACATCATTGTAAAACCAATATTTTAAAACTCAAAATTGACAATTTTATCAAACATTATAGAGATAAAAACAAGTGTTTTATGAAATTAGATAGACACACATCATTGTAAAACCAATATACATTCTTCTCTTCACTCTGAATCTAAAACTAAGAATATTCATATTAATAAAAATATTTGAAAATTAAATTGCATTAGATATATGTAATTTTTAAAAGTCATCGTATTATAAAATTTCGAATTACCATAGTATTCTTATATAAATAACAATAATGTCTATATAAGAAAAATTCTACGAAATAAATTTTCTTCCCAATAAGAAACTAGGTACCGCATATTCGCATTAAAGTTCAAAACTGAATGAATATAACATCACTCTACTCGATAAATATTGATAAATATTAGATACATATAATCATTTGATATGTATCTCCAAATAATTATTGTAATTATTTTAAAGATATCGGCCCTCTTGACTGATGGAATTAATTTTTTTCATGAAAGAATGTGAAATGACACCTTATACCTAACTTGCATGGAATTGAGTTGGACATGGAAAAATGTATAATATAATCATATTAGTATAATAATAATTATGTACACTATACTGTTCCTGTCTAATAAACAATCGTAGACTATTATATTATAATGAACAGCGAAAATGTGTTAGGAAAATGTATAAATGTATCGTGCATAATATATACGTTTTGCGTATATAATTCCGTACGTGATATACGATATAGTGACCACAAATCCTGATGTTGGGCTTCTCGAATATAGAGTGTCTACTGTGTATATGTGATGCACCCGATAGAATATCGCTTTTCCCAACAGTTGACAAATCGTTCAGTGACCCTCTATACGGTGTATATACAGAATACAAAATACGCTTCTCCGGCTTCCTCCCCTCACTACAGTGAAAGTCATATTATATACGTCGTATTTATAATCCTCCCCTTAAAAGCGTGTAGGTATTATTTTATACACCTACAGGTATATTCCACGGTCGGGTTGGGTCGACGGTTATTGGATAAATACTTTTTGTGGTCATTACGGTTGGGAAACGTTTAAAACGGCACCGGGAGGGGGAAAAAACCTGACAAGTGTTATATTATATATATATATATATATATTATAAGTATTTACATTATATTATTATTCTTTAGTATATACGTCATATAGTGGAAGGAAAAAAAATACTACTTTCAGGAACGTTACAAATACCAATTACAAAATCAACTTGCATATACGTTTATATTAAGAAAAATGTGTACAACTAAGGTATGCACACAAACGCAAAGAAATAGAATGTATTAATTATTATAATACGATTTACGAAACACGTGCAAGATGCGCGTATATACACGATGTACAATACTACAATGTATACGCAATTTATGTGCAGACAGTGATACTTATTAATTATTATAAGTAACTCAATGACTTGTTCATAAAATGGTAAAAGTAAACACAAATAATATATTCTAGATAACAACTATCAAAAAGTTATTACAAAAAATAACTTTTATATAATATATTATATTATTAAGTGTACAAAATTCAAAATAATATATTATTGTATGCATTTAATGTCATCTTTATATAAAATAATATTTTCATTGTAATAATATTATAAAAATAATATAATATAATTTAATATTATAACGTTAACGGTGATAAATACAGTAATTATACATTATTATAATTATTTAACCATCATTTGTAACGTCAAGCGACTTAAACAATTCGAAAAATTACGAAGATAAATACCTAGGTATTTAATATTCTATTGCTTCTGCAGTACACATTGATAAAATGATAATGCTGTTTTCTTTCTAGGTACCTACCTATTTGAAATATATTATGTTTTTACTTATACCAAGTAGTATCGCGGTAATTCGCATTCAATTAATGATACGCGATACTAGTATCAAATAAACATACGATATTATACGTAATATAACAATTCAAATTCAAAAATACCAATTACATTATTTTATCTCTGCGATATAGATAGGACGTACCTTAGGTAATGTTTGTTTAAATTTTAAGTATGTGGCTAAATCAAAATTATACAATTACCTAGTATATTGTACTCGTATATTGTGTTGTTTCGTTAAACAATTTTAACTTTATATATACCTATATTTCGTAATATACGTTTACAAGTTAAACGAAACATGTTGTAATAAAATAATAAATTATTCATATTTGAATATTTGAATATTATATACACTTACTTTATTACTTCGGTCTTCGGTTATAATTAACCATTCGAATTGTACATTTTAACCTCAACCTCACCCAACAACACTAACATCGTATTATCGAAATAACCTATGCATATACCATAAAGGCATAAACACACTAAATGTATATTTGTTTAAAATCTAACGTATTACTTAATCGTTGTTAAATTATTATTTTCGCCAAATTATCACTAAACATAATACTATTAATTATTATTATAATCAATTTTCTATTTAATATAATTTAAAAAAAAAAATAATAATAATAAAACAGATAAACAATGATTTATACACTTTAAACTTAAAAGTATCCAGTGAATTATTATATCAGTTATGTAAATTTACTCAGAATTCCGAGAAATGAGAATCGTAATATGCAACAATTATATTATTATTTACTCGTATTAAGCTAAACGTATAATAATTATTATTATTGGAAAAAAACGACTTTTACGATAACAAAAAATATCTGATTATAATAATATCGTTATTCTTGTTATATCAATTTAAAACCACACTTTAACAACTACGTGTCTCGCGTCGTCCTTTTTCTCTTATTTTACCAATTCTTCCTATTATAATATTTATTACCTATACGTTATATAAATACGTACATAAAAAAAATGTATATATATATATATATATTATATAGGGTGATACAATACAATGTTTACTCTTTAGGATGATACACTAAAACACTAAAACACTAGAATACACTAAAATTATGCAATTCTAACGTTTTTTTTTTTGTTACACGAATTTCTAACCATTCTGTATATTATTATAATATTATAATATATATATATATATATATATGCCTATTAAGAAAACTACCTACGTAATTGACGAAGGTCGTTTTTTTAAGATTTTATGCCGATCCGATCGGTAAAAACTGGTCTTGATATTCGTCTCAAATTAAATGTAGGCTATTTTATTTTATTATTGTTAACTTTAGGTACTATTTTTAGTTTATTTTATTATCTTTGGTTACGTGAATTTTTAGTTTGTTTTTATATTATTGACGTACTTACAACTTACGTTACACAATATATTATGTTTGATAACATCTATATAGATGTTTTCGTTCAGTGATTTTGTAAAGTTGTTTGCAAATTATCGCGTTAAAACTCAAAACGTGTTACAGGTACTTCTTTTTAAATGAGGCTTTTAATAATATTTATCAAATCATAATAGGTACTAGTTATACCTATATTCTAATTGATTTATTAATTAATTATTCTTGACATAAAAGTCATTCGATTAAATCAATTGAATCATATTTTTAAGGTAACTAAATAATAATATACTCGTATACAGTGTATTGAGTTATTTGAATTTATTGTGCCAGGTAGAGATACGTTTTACTGCTATATACTGTATAGTGACTAAAAGTGATAGACATAATTTGTGAGACAAAACGACTAAAATCAATAAGTTTATTACGTAACGCCTTAAACCATAGAATATTATAATATAGTTTGCAATCAATTCTTGTTAAACCTGTTTTCAAAAATCGTTTTTTTCTGACAGAAAATAAATAATAATTAATTCATCTAAAATGGTAATATATATTATAAATTTGAATATTTATATTTGAATTTTTTGAACGTTGAATTTTACATTTAATGCCATACCTATATTATACTACAAAAATAACGATGATCTTACTAAACATGTGATTTTTTACTATATTATAATATAATATATAAGTATATAAAATTATTAATGCACTTTTAGTTATTGAAATTATAATAAAAGTTCGTTAAATTTATTTGGTATTTTTTGTTACGTTTTATTAGTGATAAGTAGATACTAACCTGGTATATAATATAATATTATTATACACAATAATTTAATAAAGTACATAATATACAACGTGCGTTTTATAAAATCTCATTAATGTGTTAAATGAAGTTTTAATTTTTCAGAAATTCTTTTAAACATTTTTCAAACGTTTAATGTATTTTATGATAATGTGACATAACATAATGAATAATTGATGTGAAAATATAAAAATGACTGATGGGTATATTATTATATAACTAATAATAATAATATATTATAATACTAGTCGAAAGGCTATAGTAATATAATAGCTATCTGCTAGTAGGTTAATTTATTAACTATTATATGGATACATAAAAATAACATAATATTATGCCATACACGGATGTCAAGATTTATTTGCGTTCATATAAATCACAAGTATAAAATAATATTAAAATTATCGATACGGTAGATCGATAAAATTATTACTATTCGAATTCGGTATAAGTACTGTTGTTACGGGTACATTAATTTGGTTGTACACGTATATTTTGGTTGGTATGCTATATTATTACAATACAGTTTCGTACGGTAATTTATACGAAAACACAATTGTATTCGATTTTTAAACGCATTATGAGTAATATTCAAATCATTACACGATTTGTATAATAATTCGTGTCGTTATAATTTACAATATATACCTATAGAGTCTAGACAATAAATAATAAATATTGATTCAAAAACCAACAAAAGGTAGTTAGTAGGTGTACGTATAACACACAGAAAACATTGTGTATGGCAATTTCGTTCGTTTTCGTTACGTTGTATAGTATAATAGTTTTAGCAATGAATCTCATGGTCATCGATGGAATTCATGAATAATAATAATTTATAAATACCTATCTGCTATAATAAGTTTCGAATACGTCTTTAATAGTCTAATTATTATTTGGTGCAGTGTCCATTATCATCCTATTGACTTAAAAATATAACGTTTATATTATATATATTTTCTGTTGACATATTTTAAAAATATACCTTATTACATAATATATTGATTATATAGGTATAAATATGTATATCATATATTCATATTATAATATAAATATTATTATCAAATAGCTGCTCGATAATTAGAAGGAATTAAAAGAATATACAACAACAGGTAAATATCTAAGAAGAAAACACATTAAATTTAGAGGAAAAAAAATTAAATTAAATTAAGATTATTAATGAGTTGTATACTACCAGAAATTATACAAATACCTATACTTACGAGTTAAGAGCGTTGATTTATTAAAACGTTGTATTTAGAATGAATTGATTAATTAATAATTTATAATTCGGAGTGAGAAAAAAGATTACCAAAACAATAAAAAAAATATTCAAACGTTCGAAAAATCGCAAATATTATGTTATTACAGTGTTAAGAACTAAAATAAAATAATTTAAAGATAAAAGATAAGCATGTAACGATAGACAATATTATGAGTTATAAATTTATGATCAATCCAAAAACGGGATTATAATGGATGATCTGTAAATATTTAGAGTGGGAGATTGTATAACCATGTCTGAGAAGGGAAAAATAGCGGATTAATATTATGTATATACCAAGTGGCGAAATCTGCCGGAGAAGAATTTAGCCAGGCATATTTATAAATAGTTTTCAAAATAGGAAAAATGTCAGTAGGAATCTTAATAAAAAGTCTTGTACCTACTAAATTTCATGGAAACGAATAGAATGTCGGACATTTCGTTACCATCCTACCATCCTCTACCTTATAATAATAATAATAAAAATAATAATAATAATAATAATAATAATAATAATAATAATAATAATAA
>JAIUCT010000001.1:40448952-40466998 GCA_021307375.1 Tetraneura akinire | reverse complement strand
AATAATAATAATAATAATAATAATAATAATAATAATAATAATAATAATAATAATAATAATAATAATAATTATAATTATAATTATAATTATAATAATAAGGTATTTTGTATAAAGTATTATTAATCGAATCGGTCGAATATATTATCTGTTCTACGATTTATTATAATACGTATATTAATTATTAATATAATATTTTCCCCATATAAATATAATCATAATATTTAGTATATGTGAAACGATTATAAACATATATATATATATATATATATATATATAATATCTCATTACAAACAACATCGTCTCGTGTATACATACCATACGCGATACACATAAACCTATTAAAAATTATTTAAATATTATTAAAACAGATTCATGGTCAGATTTTAATATTTAAATTTCAATAAATCACGTTACATAAGTGGTGTGATTTTATATTATAATTTATAAACATTAAGATTAGATGAATTATAAACCTCTAATGTGCGTATAGATATACGCCAGGGGCGTTTTCGGGTGAATATTATGGGAGGGGTGGGAGGCGACTTAAATACTAATTTGGCAATATTATAATTATAATTAAATAACTAAAATATAAAGTATATATATATATTTATGAAGTGGTCGATATAGGGGAATACGTAGGGAATGCCATCCTCTACTTTCTTTAGTTATCAGAATCCATCCCTCGATCCCTCCCCTTATTATATACTTTAAATAATGCATCCCTAATATACTTTATATTAAAATAAGTAATTTATTAAAATGTTTAGTGTTATATATACGATATACCTGTAAAGTCGTACGAAGGTCAATGATATAAATTACTTTTAAGATTTTACTATATGTCTATATATGAGTAGTAGATACTACAATATAAATATAAATTAGACATAAGTAAGTACCTAGTTATCAGGGAGATTAATTATTCTGTAATGTATAAAAATATTAAGTTTTAATTAAATAACTAGGCATCCCTTCATTTATTTTGACCCATTTCGACTACTGCATATATGTATAATATTTAAATATATAACAAGCATTATAATCGTTAAATCGTATATAAATCAATAAATCATTGCCACATGATGTCGATGATATACTTAAAGCGGGTAGCTATAATAAAATTGTTTGTAATAAAATGTAACGTAATATAATAATACATACATAGATAATATATTAATATTGATATTATTTAGGAATAGTAGGTACACTACACACATATCAAAATTATTAATGATAAATATAGTTAATTTCGTAATTGAGGAATGAAATTTCACCTCATAAAGACGATCCTGATATCTGCGGTATGTGCTTATTGTGCCTAAGTTTATTAAATACTACAACTATAGAAAAAAATTATCTACATTTTATATAAGTATAATTGTTTACATTAATATCGACTTGACGACATAAGTTATTACTTATGATAATATATAAATGTAAGAGAAAGGATACAGATGTTAGGAGGATAGTGTTGAATTTTGATTAAAATTTTAATGCAATGATAAATCATTACGTTTGTGAAAACGAATTTGAGCGAAGTTCATCTGATAGTATACAAGTATACACATATGTACCAATTAAAATTTTTACATTTATCAGTCTTTACATTCAATATAAATAATTTATCATAAAACACTTAAATGAGTCACCTAAATACCCAAATCTGGCAACGTATCCGCGAGTTTGATGGGCCTAAGCACTACGTAGACCGGACCTTCTATTAGCGCTTAGCGCTATTGAAGAGCCGGCCTCGCTCTACCAAATTAAGAATCCAACCCAAATCTCATCAGGCACGGCCCGGGCACCCGGTCTCTGCGCCCGCAAGACCTAGGCCTTAAAGATTTCTCTCGCCCGCAGCAACTAAGACAAGTTAATTGCGCGTGCTCCGCGAGAGCCCGTGGTACCGTTCATCAAGTCATCAGTTGGACATATGCGTCGGCTTTCCTTATTGGACCGACTACCGTATGTATGGTAGGAGTTTCGTGTGATGTCACACCACACCTTCGAGTTCCCTCAGCGACAGCAGTGCCCTACCTATACTCTGTTCCAAAAGAGAAGACACGGGTTCTGCGCATATCGAATGACGGCCGATCATTTCCGATCATTGCCGACGATGTATACACTGTAATTAAAATGCGGCACACAATAGCCGTGTGCACTTGCACAGTTATCAGGTGACAGGTTATACGTATATTCGCCAAGTGTCATTGATGTCAACAATCCAAGCGCGCCGTATAATGGTTTTTAACGATGCAGCTGGATGTCAGAGGTCGCTGGTGAGCATACCTGCATTTATCGGAGTAGGTGGGGAATGCGCGCTGCCGAACGAAAACTGGTCACCGCTTCGTGTCTTCTCTTTTGGAACAGAGTATAGTGCAACTTTGGGGGTGATCATTACGGATGACGGCATCATACCCGCATCCGAGCCCGTAGTCTCGGATACGCTATGGACTCGTACAGTGGCAAGCCCATGACCAAGACGGCAGCCGAGTACGACCGACACCTTGGACTTTAAGTAGGGAATAGCAGCCCGAGAGCGTTACCACTAGCGTGACGTAGACACAATTCCTGATCCCGAGGAAACCTCAGCGATTATTCCGAAGAATCCTGACGGGATTCCCGAGCCAGGGCCCGTTGCCATTCGGACCCCGCTAGTACCCAAACCTGGCAATACTCCACTCAGAATCGTTTTTCGAATATAATGAGTTATCATTACATTCAAATTATATTCAAAATTCAACACTATCTTCTTAACACCTGTATCCTTTCCATACCAGTATCCCTTCTATTGCTTTTTTATACTTTAAACAGCTATAAAAAAAAAAAAATCGTAAATGTAATAATTCACAATTAATTGGAACTGAGTTAAGTAAAATGTATTTAAGCTTCGATAAATTTTCAAAATTTTTTTAAAAAAAATTTGTCAATTTTATTTAAAATTATTTTAAAATATTGAAACATAATAAAGAAGAATCCATATTAATACCTACTTTAAATGTTGATTTTACTGAAATTTCTACTTTAAACACATATAAAAAAAATTGAGACTAGAGATTTTCCTAATATTTTGGAAATACGTTAAGATATATATTAGTATACTTCAATAAAATTTTCAAAACTTTTCCAAATTTTTTGGCTTTTTTATTAATTTTTAGTTTAAAAGTATTAAGAAATAATAAGAAGAATACTTGTATCGATTCTAAAATTTTCTATTACACTAAAAATTTCAACTTTAAACTGCAATAAAAAAAAAAAAAAAAAAAAAAAAATGGTACCTGGGACATTTCTAATATTTTGATATCATGTTAAGTAATACGTTAATATACTTCAGTAAAATATTCAGACCTTAAAACTCAAAATTGCCAATTTTATCAAGCATTATATGTATTAAAAACGAGAATTTTAGGAATTATTAAAAATTTTATATTTTGTAGAATAATTAACGTAACGGTTCCAAAATTTAGTCACATATACATAGTAGCTATATAAACACCCAATAAAATTTTCAAGTCTTTCATTTTAAATTTGTCTGAGTTATCGTGAAATATTGAAATCGAATTCGTCGAAATTTCAGTTTTCGTGAAAAATGCCGTTTTTTCTATCGCATAGGGGTAATTTTAAGAAATTCGAAAAATTACCTAAATAAAGTACCAACTACACCCACTTTCCATCCGGAAACATCTGCTAAAATGCTAATCGTGAAAATCGAAGCATTATTTCGTGCAGAAAAAAAAAAGACACATATAATTTTAAAACCAATACATTAGTCATTAAGATAATTTTACATGAAAATCGTATAAGATATAAATACTCATAATTATATACTTACGCCGTATTTCAATCTTTCCGACAAATATAATTTTTTCTTCTTTATTATGTATTAATTATAATTATATTATCATTACTCGATCCCGTAATGAAACATAATAATATAATATTATACTTAATATTAATTAAAAAAAAAAACACACAAATTCAACAGAAATAAAAGAAAAAACTTATCGTAATTTTATATTATTATTAAAAAATGATAATATACCTAGGTGTTACATACTCTTATCTCATATTATGTATCTATATCTACTATATTGTAGGTATAGTCGGTAAGCTATTTAGTATTTGTATTATTTTGTTTCATTTCCAAAAGCAATTATAATATTATTGTAATAATATTGTCGTGGTCGTTATCACTGCGTACAAACCACCGATACGTAAATGTGGGCGTCGAAAAGTCCTTGACTGCTTAAAGATAGCGTGTGTTTAATGATATTATACCTAGGTATACTGTTGGTATTCTACTCATCAATAGCGAAGGGTGGGAAGGAGGAGGGGAATGTATATAAAAATTACATTATCTGGCATTCAATCGAACCGGTTTTTTTTTTTTTTTTGACTTCTAATTAGCCGAGTTGAAATATTATAATGTTTTATGTATAACTTTCATGGTGCCTATGCACACGGATTTGTATGAATATAATAATATTATTAATATTTTCGATTTTTTAACGTTTTTCGACGGCGGTTCTTTGACATTTATAAATAGTGAATTCTAATCCAAAAAAAAAAAAAGTAATATCAGCGTTTTCCCGTCTCGGGATATAATAAAGTTTTTGAAGTATTTTTTTTTTTTTTTTTTTTTTTGCTTTCATTTTTCGTATTTTGTTATATATCAGTTATCACTGGCTACTGGCATTAAATGTATGGACGTTTGGGCGTAAAAGAAGACAACATTGAAGAATCATTAAAAATGGGTAAGAACTAATAAATCGATAATAGGACGTCACTATCCGTCTAAATACTAGTAATATTTTTTTTGTGACCATAGCAACAACAATGATATTTTCTCTCAAATATTCTATTAAAATATTTATTTTATCCCGACTGGCGATCCATAATTGATAATTTCGTATTCACCGTTCGCTGTTCGGCAATCTATACTGTAGACTGTAGTTAGCTTTTAATTAATAGTAATAATATTAATATTAATTACTATTACTATTACTATTACTATTATTATTATTATTATTATACCTGCTGTGTGCGAAAATGATAATTATTGATAAGATATAATGTGTAATCGTAAATTATTAGATTACAGATCTTGCAAAATAAAAAAAATGTTGACCTTGTAATCTACGTTATTCTTTACTCTAGGACTTTGTGTTTTCATTATTTACCGCGGTTATAAAACCGTATAATAATATATTATAACTATAAGCGATATACGAAATTATAAAATAAAATTTCAAACGAGCCTCGATTTTAGTGTTGTTTTATTAGGAGTAGGACTGTAATTATTATTGAATTGAATTCCCCCCACCCACACACACACGACTCACGACTCCGAACAAAATGATATTATGTTGTAATAATAATTAACGAAATACCAATCAATGCATAATGAACGAAGTTCATTCAATATTTTATCTATGTGTAATTTTTCGTATAGCATGTGTCATGTGTGATATTTTTTTTTTTTTTTGATGTTCTCCGTTAAAATGTTTCAAACAAGAATAAATAAATAAATAAATAGCAAGCGTAATTTACATAACATAATAGTATTAGAATAACTAACTAAAAAAAAAAAAAAAAACGAAAAATATTTCCAACTCGGCAACGATGCCCACCGCCCACGTGATCACGTGTACAATGTGTTTTATCGTATACCGTAGGTATGTTTTTAATAAACGTACTATTTAAGCAACGGCAACGTATCAAAAATGTTCTTATAATATTCTTTTGATCACTTGACATTAATGATTAAAATGTGCTGTTTTACAGTTTTATTCTCGACAATGTAGATGGTATATTGTATATACCGTATAGTCTTACAAATAGTGTTTTTCTCTAATTCCACAAAGTGTAAACGATATTACTAATAATAAAAATCTCACTAAAAATATGTAGGTACGAAGTACGATATATCAATATAAAATACATAAAAATTCGTTAAAACTGTGTCATAATATATGCATTGTAGTAATTTCTTAATTATAAAAATTTACGTTTTAAACTAATATTAATGTATAATATTTAAATTTTTATCATAAATCCTGCGTTACGAGAATAAAATATAAAATAATAATATAGTATAGTTATAATTACATAAACGATAATATGTTCTTTTTTTATATATATAAATATATTTATTAATAAATAATTATTATGAATCGTTTAAATATTTAATTGATAAATTATAATTAATATTCAGTATTAAATAAATAGTAGTATATTTTGTAAAATATGTAGGTACTAACACAATAATACACAAAATATTTTAGAATGAATATACTCCAAAATCCAAAAATAAAGTATGTTGTTAAATATTAATTATAGTTTTAATAACTTATTATTTTAAAAGGTTAAAAATGGCATTATGGCAATTATATATTAAATATATTTTTTAATTATACCTAGTTGTTGTTTACTTAGTAGTCAATATGGTGATTATTTTAACACTGGTATACATAATTAAATTTTTATAAAAATTTAAAAAACCAAAATAATTTATAATTAAAAAAAAAAAAGTCTCTACAATAGAATAAGAATAGGCAGTAAACTGAAAGGTAAAAAAAGTGCATTATTAGAAATACACTCCTGTTATAGAATGGTATAGTCTTCTCATGAATAGAGTTTCATATTTCTATGTTATAGTTCTTCTGTATTTTTTTTATTAGTACGCTATCAAATAGCTTAGTACTTATTAAAATATTTAACTAACTATTAATTGCTAATTTGTTTGTTTTACTTTTATTATCATTATTAAACAATATATCATAGATATAATAATATTAACTCATTAAAATAGACAAATTTAATACATTTTTTATGCATAAATTCGTTGAAAATTATTAAGTGTGATAATTCAACACAATAATAAACAAGTAGTATAAAATACTATAAATACTCGTAATATACAATAGTGTATTATTATTTATTGCCGATAAAATTGTCATATTTTCAGGTGAACCATTTCAATCATATTATTTTTATTGTATTTTACTACCTATTAGTATTTAGTGCATATAATGTCATTTAATTTTTTACATAATATAAATTTAACTCATAATATTTATATAATAAATTAATAAACGATAAAATTGCAATATACAAAATAATATTGTTATTAGTTATTACAAATATAACATTTGCATATTATTAGATACAGCTATATCATGAATTTATAACTACATATACTCGTAATACCTTAAACTTGGTTTAAATACACTTAAATTTGGTTGACACTAATATGTTGAAAAATTTATATTATAATAAATATCACCACAGATTATTTACGGATATGAGAATATTCCGTATAATGATAATTGATAACTGAGATTAAGTCATAAATAAAATTTTGAGATTATAGTAGCTAAAAACTATTTACTTTGCAAAATAATTTCTCTTCTACTGTTGTACCTAATTGTAATATTATTTATTATAGATAATACTTGTGCTAGCAACAGCAACAGGCCAACAAAATAGTATTACCTACTCCATACAAATATAAATTTATAACTTATAAGTTATAAGCAATAACACTCGTCAGCCGTCGCTCTCCTGTATTATTGAAGAGATAAAAAAAATTAATTACACTATCGTAAAAAACTATAAATAGCTATATGATATTATATTGAAAGTGTTTAAATTATTAGAAAAACATTCATAGGCGGAATTCCATTAAAATTTCAAGGGGCTAATATTTAAGAATAATTTAATATAATATATTTTGTTATACATGTAAAACATATTACACATATACCTAATTTTTAGGGGTCTACCAGATATTTGAGGGGAGGGGGTTTAGCCTCCCATTTCCGTCTATGGTATCATCAAAAACAATGGTGCATAATCGATTTCAGTATATTTTACTTGCTTTTGAGTTTATATTATTTTTTTTCGCGTACGTGCAGTGTAATGAAAAAAATGATTCTTCTTCGAAAAATGTGTATAAAAATATCTACTCATATAATGATGTTAACATTTTCTTAATGCTGATAATATTATTATACTATTATTCCATATTATAATAAAATTATTCAGATTTTTGTATCTTCTCTGAAGCGAATAGTATAAATTACTGTTTATTAATCAATATTGTAATAATGTAATCATACATTAACATTATTATAATATTATACTGACCTCGGTTCCAATCATATTTTGTTCGTATGGGGTATCTCTTTCAAGCATATAATACCTAATATTATATATAGGTAGATAAATAAGTTTCAATATGTTTCACACACGCTAATGGTTATGTGCATCACATTATATTGATTTCCGATACGTTTATATAGGTACCTACATTCAGAAGAAGTACCTACAATGTTATGTTTTGTTTCTGTAATTATGCCAAATAAATCTTTAACGTTTAGGCCATTTATCCGTTATTCCTATAGTGGTTTATTCTTTCTTCCGTCTTTCTATTATACACACACGAATACACGATGTAATCGTAATGTATTGCAGCCATCGACTTTGGGTCGCGATCAACGATCGACCGTGTCATGCAAACGCGTATACTAAATATTAAAGATAAACACAAATAATATAATTATGCGCATAGATATAGTAGTTTAACTATAATACGTATTATAGCATAATAGGTATAATATATATACCTATATGCATAAATTAAATTATCCTTTTTTATATACGCTTTAACGTGTTCGAAATGTACACTTTCGCAATAATACACATTAATATTTATGCAACACATAAATAACACGTTTTTCTATATTCTATATTAAAAATATTTTCATGAACGAAGACCAGGCGCCGGCCGAGCTTGGCTTGATAACGTATATTACTGTGCAGGGCCTCTGCAAAAATATTCAAGGCAAACTACCAATGTTATATTAACTGTTAAATGTGTTTACTATACATTTTCGATTGTGTATATAAAAAAACGTTTGTCGTACAATATTATTAGTTTATTACTAATTTATTGTGCGAATTAATAAGGCTATAGCAGTGTTGTTATACACATTTAAAATCGATGTTTGTAGATCCCTACTCGTGATGCGAGACAAAATATTTAGGAAATTCTTAACAGAAAAAAAAAGAAATTCTGTTTGTGTATGATAGGTATTTAAAATAATTATTACGCATTATGTTATGTATGTGTGTCAATCAAAATTATTTTATATTCGTTATCATTTTTAACATTTACGCATTTTCACTATTTCAGCAAATTGCAGCGTGGGTGTAGTATCTATATAATATTATATTATATATATATATATATATATATTCACATATATCATTTTTTTTCCCATCGAATTAAACAAAAAGCTGATTACCGAATTATAATATACAATAACTACCAACGCAATTTAATCAATTAAATGGATTATGAATTCAATGTTATACAGAAGTGAAAAAATTATAAAAAACAAAAAAGCGAATTAGCTTCAGTAAAATCATAGGAAATATATATACATATATATAATATAATAGTAATATATAGAATATATACAATAATATACATATATATATTTTAATTATGTTAATAGCTTATATTTGTCTACATAAATATTTAAATATTAATAAATTTGATAAGAATAATGATTAGATGTTATTTGGATCGTAACTTTAAATCTTAAAACGATATTAGAAGTAATACTGATTTGGCATATGATACTTATACATTTTCATAACGTTTTAGTGAAGGCACGCGTTTTACTTATCGATATAACTTTATGAGGTTTATAAATTGAAACTAAAAAAAAAAAAAAAATCATTTAGGTGTAATAATTATAATATAACCTCTTCGTACAATATTTTATTATGTTTCGTATAATATTTTATTACATCATATATAATATATGTTTTATGCCTTAATTATGTTATTGTTTTATTATAGTAATATAATATTAATAATAACTATAATATCTCAGTGGGCTAGAAACTTGAAATATACATTGTAGACTGCAATAGTTATGGTATTGTATATAATATAATTATAGTGATACTTACCACTATACGTATATTGTACATATGTTTAGCTAAAGTCCTAAAACTACATAAGTCTAAAATAATGTCAAAGCAAAAATATTAAGTATAATATATAAAATGGTCATTTTTATAATTTTATATATACCTAAACGGCTCGACGAACTTCTTTTAAAAGGTTTCGAACATTAATATTATATGTATACCAATTATATATATATTATATATGTTACTTGAGAGTCACCAATTGCCGCCAACTGTGCGTAATTTAGTGATTTCTTGAATTATTCGTATATTTAATAATTATTAACGATTTCTACGTTATTAAATTAATTAAATTAAAAACCTGATTATGATTTATAACTTAAATTAATTTAAATTTAAATATTCTTCAAAACACCAAAGTATAAAATAATAAATGTATAAAACTATAAACGAATAAATACCACCGATTGCGACTATAAAATATTATATATATATTCGTATTACTACTAAATAGTTACATAATGATATAACAAAAATTAGCCGTAGAAAATCAAAAAAACAAAATTATTATTATTAATTTATATTATTTAAATAAAACAATATTATAAGTGAACTATTAATAGATTTTAAATTATACATAATTTTATATCATAATAATACTAAATCTCACTGAAAATTTAAATTCATAAAAATATATATAAATAATTACAATTTATAATGTTATAAAAATATTTTATAGCATTATGGGAATAAATGAATAATAATAATAATTATGATTCTTAATTATTATTAGTAAACTGGTTAATGAAACATGAAGGTTCAGTAAATAAATAAAATTATGATATTGCTTATAATATATTCTGTAGAATAAATTAAATTACGCTAACAACGTATCCAAATTCCAAATACTTTAAAACTTTGAATTGTATTATTTGTATATATAACTATTGTAGTAATCAATAAATAATATGTTAATGTTAATAAAAAATAAAATAAAATTGTATATTAATACTAATACTAATAATAAATTAATAACTAATATTATAGCTGGGAGAGAAATATTATGGGTGGGAGGGGAGGTTCAAAAATTATATCAAATATTATTATTTAATTAAATATATTACAAATGAAAAAAATGAATGTAAATTCTTATAGTGTTAATGTTATATATTAATACTATATTAATATTCCATACTTTGTATAAAATTTCAATGAAAGGAGGGGGTTTTGGACTCGAAATCCTCACCTTAGGTACGTCTCTGACTAATATACAAATTTATTTTGTTTTATTAATTTATTTTTAAAAAAAATTATAAATATAATTATATACGTTTATACAAAATAATTACAATTTATTTATTTAATATTTAAATATACTAAAAGTACAAATTTGTATTTAAAATTAGTTGAATGCCTATAATGTACTTTTAGAATATTTTAAGGATAAAAATAAATCTTATAAAATAAATTACATAAGTTTTTTTTTAAATTTATTTAGGCATTCAAATTATTAGTCAGTCATTTTACACCCAGTTAATAAATTTAATAATTATAATACAACAAAACAATTATTAATGGATAAATGATGAAAATTATTATTGTTCTAAGGAAGTAGTAAAATATCGATTATTATTCGAACAATAATAATACACCTATATTTTGTATGATGATTTTAAGTAAAAATAAATCCAATACGAATTAAATAATTTTTATTAAATTTAAAAATTAACCAATAACTAATAAGAGAGTATAGTATATTATTATTATGTCAAACGGTACCTATATAGAATTGGGATATAAAATTATAATAATGTTGCAATGTCCCCAACGTTTCAATAAAAAAATTCGACGTTTGTGTTGAAAAAATACTCTGTTTATAGTATGACGATAAAACGGACCGAAAAATAATTATTGCAAACGATAATTTATTTGGCGTAGGTATTTTTTTATTAGACTGGTTATAATAATTTATAAAGTGTTGTAAAAAATTATTATTATATTGTACTGTACTGTTGTGCATTTACTCCAGTATATAATTAGTGATTACTAGGGAACGGACTTTAATGCAATAAAACATAAGAAAAATGTCCTAAAAAAATACGACTTAATGCCTTAAAAAAATGCTTTAATATCAAAAAAATGCACTAAAAAAATGCCCCAAAAAACTTTAAAAATGTATTTAAGTTCAATAAAAACACAATTTTGAACTTAAAACTTATAAAAAACACATAATTATGAAAAACTTATCTGATAGAAAATATTTAAATACAATAAAAATAAAAATTATTAGGTATATCTTATCTCATCTTTAGGTACTTAATTGCGTGTAATAATATGTTGTAACTTATATGTGACTACACGTGTCAACAATAATTTCGTCTGGGTTTATCCTGATCGGTAAAAACATAATAAATATTTATTTTTATTTTTTTAGAACGAATGTTTATACATTTTTATCAAATTTTATCCATTCCTATATAAAAATGACTTAAAAATATAAAATGCACTAAAAATGTCAAAAAATGCTCTAAAAATGTAATAAAGTCTTAAAATGCCAAAAAATGCAAAATAAAAATTACATTTTTTAATTCCTTGATGTATGAAATGAACTTTCTGCTTGGAAAGCAATGTTTTCGGACATTCAGAAAAAAATGCAATTTGCATTCAAATCCGTTCCCTAGTGATTACCTATTATATTATTTTAATTAATAAATTTAGTTCTTCGTAAATATTATAGGTGGATTCTTGAATATTTTTTTACGCGCTTGCTATTATAACGTTATCAAGTTAGACAAGTTAGTTGTTATAATAGTTAAGTTATTATATCATACACGTGGTTTATTTTTGCAGGTAAGTAATAATAATTGCGTCATTTCGTTTCACTTGCGTGTAATGATGGCCGCCATCGTCGTACGCGCGCATTGATTTAATATTTTCACAAACCGTACCTATACAAAATAATTGAATGTTTAAGGCTCGATACACCTATATATAATATTCATCGTAAAAGTTTGTGACAAAGAAAATGCTGCAGTATTCTTAGAAATACGATTCACGTTGATCGTACACGTGACGTAACGGCACAGCACGTGGGTTCGTGTACCCTGGCTCCTCGTGTTTCGGATATATGGTCCATTTTTAAACTCAATAGTCGGTGGAGTTTATGTGTATGCGTTGGATGTGTACCGCGTTTTTTTTTTTTAAAAAAAATATAAAAACAACACTGCGATATTTTTCGTTTTTACCCATCACGACGCGAACAGTTATCAGTATTTTTTTCAGTTTAGCATAACAATATTATAAAGTAACGCGTGGTAATATTCCGTTGCCGTGATAATAAACCGATTTCCCCCCTTGCCCCGCCGTTTAATTTCGATATTCGTTTAACGTTCCACAGTGCGATCTATTCCGTTCCATTTAAAATCGTTTTATATAATATAATATTATATTATACATAATTATTATATTCGTATTATTATTAATTATAATATTATTTTCGTCAACGGACGGAACGCGAAATATAACAATATTATAATATTATGTGTATCGGTGAAAAATTATATTTATAAACACGTTTTACGATCTGGTCTGCTGCAGAGTCGATTTGGACAAAATATATTAGAATATACACCAGCACCTACATCATAAATAATACCAATGTATTCGTTATAATATGGCGAATTCACCGATCGTGTAACATCTATTAACCACCAGTTACCACTACCACACGCTTGGTCATCGCGCTTGAAATTTTTTTTCGCCTTTGTTTCGGCCAAACGTCAAGTCATTTGCATACACATTACATATTATTAATATTCTATATTTATTCCTTCGCGGACGCCTGTAAATTCGTTCAACCGGTCTTGGTGATTGGTGAAAATATTTGACGAACTCGTACGCAGGATTAATCGTCGGGTTATCATTTTTGCGATAAGTGTCATCCACAGGACGAACATTCCAAAACCGGTGTACCGTTAAATGTACACATTGTAATGATACAAAATTGTCAAGTAAAACAACATGAGCCGATGCCGACCAATCAATGGACCGTATCTAATTACGAACACTGCCCGTCAAAAACATATCTCATACCCGTACCAGGTATAATAAGATCATATTATTATTTTCATGTACTCGTAAATTATAATAATTATACGAATAATAATGTATCCCTAGTGCTTTATTATATTATATTTCGAGTCTTTAGTATCATTTTCTGGGCTATTTATTTTACTATACTAATAATATTGACTATCACGCATACAATAAGTCACTGTTTATATATATTATATATATATAAATATAATTTTATTATAATAAAACTATGTTTGATGTTTCAATCTATAAATCTATTCTCAGGTCTACAAGTTGCATAATTATGAAATGTACGAGTAAAAATACGAGTACTTGTACCGTGATGAATTATACGACTTTTTAAGTTATAACTTTATTAAATTAATTTATTTTCATTTTACATAATATGTATATAATACATATATAATTATATTTTGTAATTATTCTAGTTTTATAATTTTAAAAAATATATATTTTTTTTAAACATTTCTAAGTAAAGAAAAAATATTAATATATTTTAAGGTCTAAAATAATATCATCTTTTAATTCTAACTTTAAATTATTTTAATATTAATATTTTATTTTATTTTTAATCGTTATTTGATAGCTTTATTTATATTATTCGTATATAACGTATTGCATAGTACGGTGACAACATTATTTTAAAAAGAATGCGGAAATAAAAAAAAATTAGTAAATTTATTGATTATTATTGCCATTAATTAATTATTTATATTTTTAAGTATAGTAGGTACTTAGTATTTGACATTACTTTAATTAACTTATAATTATTATTATTGTTATTAGTTAAAGGTTTTAAATAGGATTATAATTTATAACCAAATTTTATTTATTCTTATGGTACTATGTCTTAATTAATAATAATCATCAATTGAATTTAAGTTTTAATAATGTTGTAAAAACTGTCTATCTTTACAACAGAGTTAAATCACAATAATAATTGAATTTTAAAATATCCATAAAAATAGTTATAACTTTTATTTTCATTTAAAAATAAATATTAAATAGATACATATAATGTTATTTACTTATTATATTTATCAAAGAAATATCAGTATTTGGACCTGTTTAAAGATTAATGAAATAATTGCAATTATACAGATAATACCATACCATAAATAATTTATTTACAATAAAACTCTTGTTTACAATAAATTTATCAAATACCTATTTAGATTTAAAATATTAATATTTTATAATTAGTATTAATTGGCAAATCATATTGGTGAAAACTATTTATATATATTAATCTTCTTATATTTTGTTGTTATCAGGTCTCAGATGACTCAATAGGAAATGTGTTCACATTTTATACCTAATGTATCCATCAGAGATCAATAATGGATTAACAATTGTTATGTTTTGATTTTAACAAAATATTCTATTTATAAAAATGAGTAAGATATTTTATTTTTTAAACTTTATAAAATTTAAGTTTAAAACTTAATTTTGATTACGCAATTTTATTATTACCTGCAACCATCATTATATGTAAAGACTAAAATATTAATTAAAGGTTAACCTTGTATTAAAGAGTACCTAATACAATTATTTTTTAATGTACGTATATATATATATAATTCCATTATACCTACTTATAATTTAGTTTAAATTACTAATTAGTATCCTGGCAAGACATTAAGACAATATTTACGTATTAAGATATTAAATATAATTTCTAAAGAAACATTTAACATACACATGACAAATTATTTAATTTCAAATATAATAAATATTATTTTAAGTAGTAAGTTAAGTACTAAGTTTTAAAGAGGAAAAATAATAATAAATTAGTATTCTAACATACCTGTATAGTAACATTTTACTATTTTATAATAATTAATAATAATTACCGCTAACCTTCAGTCTTTCAGATACACCTACAATATTAGACAACAATAATTCATGGTATTATAGTCTATATTAACAGTAACTGAGAGTACATATTAGTTATTGATACTTATTATCTACCGTTACATTATTTATTAAAAAAATAGATTAAAATAAAAATATTGTTGTCTATTATTATTATTTTAATTTTAAAAATATAAAAAAATTATCGGAATTTAACGTGTTTTTAAAAAATGTATAAAAATAATTGTATTATAACATTGAGTCATGTAGTTTCACTTATACATTTAATCTGTAGTTAAATTTTACGTTATACCTATTATCTATATGTTCTATTGGTTTTTAACGCTTATCAAAAACTATAGAAAATTAGTGATAAATTCAGCACGTCATACGACACAATAATTTGCACAGTAAAAACGAGAATACTTCATATTATATATTATTATTATGCATATATATATATTACTGCGTATAATAATAATAATAATATACCTACACGTTTGCCTATCACATATTAATATATTTTAATATAAAATAGATTCGAATCAATATTGATACACAAACTATTAATACATTTCAAAGTCTGTTATCTAAATGTAAAACGCATATTTACAATTATTTATCTATAGTTTCCTTTAGAACTGATTGGCATATAGAAATGTTATCCACGTTCGAATTTTACGCATAGAATGAAAATTGCAATCATATACAAATGCATATCGTTGATATTATAATTTATAATATTATGTTAAACAAGTCGGTGATATTGTAAAATAATATTGGGCATTGGCTGAGAGCTAACGTCAAAGTATATTTGCATACGAGTCGAATTCATTATTTTATTTTTTCTTTCATACCTAGTTTTTAATAATCGAATAAAATAACTGTAAAATTGTCAAATGGGGTGAATACGTAATCTCGTTTGTATTTATTACTACGAGATGAATTCATAATATCGTATTCTCGTGCATTATATAGACGTACGAAAAATACAACATTAATAATTATTATAGAAATATTATGTAGTAATTGATTTATCGTATTCGCATATTATGTCATAATAACATAACATATTTTTTCTTATTTCGGTGAGATGACAGAGATAATTTTGTGCAATATACTAATATTATATTTTACGTCGTATATAAATTTGAAACGATTAAAAGCGGAATAGCTAAATAAATAAGTTAATTTATT
Organism: Tetraneura akinire; assembly: GCA_021307375.1. Taxonomy (NCBI): domain Eukaryota; kingdom Metazoa; phylum Arthropoda; class Insecta; order Hemiptera; family Aphididae; genus Tetraneura; species Tetraneura akinire. The sequence continues at coordinate 40,449,907 of JAIUCT010000001.1, read as the reverse complement.
ACAAAATGTTATTATCATTAGATTTTTTTTTTATTTTAAAAGAAAAGGAGAGAGAAAAAAAAAAGATTTTGATAATACGTAGAAAAAAAGTAATGTTAGAACGTTTCGTGTTTGAATCGATCATAATTCATAAGATTGTAATATCATTCTTATAACTGAATAAATAACTACATTATTATGTGAACTGTCAGCTATGTGTCTTTTCAATTTGAGTTTAATTCGGACGATGACAAAACACGAACCGACAAACGCGGAATAATATATTGTACGAACGACGATAAGGATTTTGAACACGTGTACGGCGTATGAAATGTCGGATCACGAAAATACGCATACGTCGTAACATTGCGATTGTGATAATATGACGGCGAAAAGAGACGAGTAGAAAATAATAATTTTATACTTACACCGTGATTATGTTTTATGGATCGATAAGTTTATTAAATTACTGTAATGTTATAGAATATACAAATGCTATACGTATTCTATGATAAACGTTTGAACGCAATTAACTATACTTACTCGTATTAAATAATAATATTATACTATTTATTAGCGAACGACTCTACAAACTATACAATATATTATAATATAACTTGTACAGAAATCGTGGAGTTATCAGTTATAAAAATATGCGAGCCTCGAGAGATTCGCGTGATGGCGTCCATCGCGTATATGGTTCATTATAATAATATTATATTTTAAGTATCGACGAGGGGCACCGGGGAAAAAGGTCAGATTTTTTTTCCTATCCCAGTACAACAAAAATAATTATATGCGTATTATTATTATAATATCATGACGTCGAGTATAAAAATAATCCCTTTATAGTGGTTTTGCTCTATTTTATATACTCGTACCTACTTTCCTTGAACGTTTTTTTTCTATTCGTATCGCGCGGTATTAAAAATAATAATAATAATAATAATAATAATAATAATAATAATAATAATAA
>JAIUCT010000001.1:40390712-40440005 GCA_021307375.1 Tetraneura akinire | reverse complement strand
ATTATTATTATTATTATTATTATTATTATTATTATTATTATTATTATGAGAAGCAGATAAGGACCGAAATTGATATATAATAATAATATTCAGCGAGAAATCGCGTGGAGAGGGTTACGTAGCGATAGTTTCTGCGATTGGGGGGACCGTACGGTGTGTGCGAGCGCCAAGACGGTACCGGGCGGCGTCGGTTCGGCCAGTCAGCGCCGGTGCTGCGTGCCGAGATCAGTTTCTTCGAGAACGCGCGTGCTCACCCGTCGGTAGTCGAAGTCCAGCAGAAGGTTATATTTTTATAAACATAAATATTTGCTAACGAAATTCAAAAAAGAATCATAAATAAATAATAAAATTAAACGAAATTTCGATTTTTATTTTTTTCCATTTTGACGTTCGTTATTTATTTAATATAACACAATACCCGCTGCTCGACCGCTATCGTATAATAATTATTATTATAATTGTATTTTTATTAATATTATGCTGTGAACGATTCACGTTCGAATTACGACGGATTTTAACCGGACAAACGCGAATACTGTCCGTCTAGTCTCGGAAAACTCTCATATCACACGCCTGCACATCACGTCGTTATAATATTTTTCTTCGTACCGGCTGTGCGATTTGAATTATTATTATTATTATTTCTTTACGTACGATTCGTTCGCGCCTTTTATAACGGTGTTCCGTCGTCGTCGTCATCGTCGTCGTCTTAGTAGTAATAATAATAAAATATTTAAATCCAAAATGTACGAGGCAAAGTGTATCGTTATGGATTACCAGCACCAACACGCTCAGCTGCAAGCTCAGACGCAACAGCACTTACAGCAACTGCAATCGTTAGCGCCGGACTCGACCAGATGGAATCAGTACCAACAGTTTTGGCGACATCAGATGCTAATGAACGGTATATTATTATTATAATAATCGTCGCATAATATGACGGCCTATATGTATAATATTTGGCTATTGCGAATTATATATTATATGTCTCGCGAATTTATTAAATGTATATAATACGTACAAAATAATATTTTATTTTTATTATAAACGATTATTGTATAATCACGCGTGTAATCGTTTTTAAATTAACATTTTTTTTTTTTTTTTTTTTTTTTTTTTTATTATCATCGGCCATAAATGTATCGCGTTGTGAATATTCGGAACGTTTTCACCACATAATCAAACGCGATTAAATGATAGGTACTAATAGTAACGATACAATATAATATTATATAACGTACTTCTTATTATAGGTACATGTGCCAAAACGCGAATTTCAATATCCTCGTGCGCGCGCGTTTCTGTACGTCATTATATTAATGTAATATTATATACTAGTATTATTATTATTATTTATAAGTCCTTGGGAGATGGAAAAATATAACTATTTTAAACATATTATAAACTTCTACGAAAAAAATAATAATCATAAATATACGAATAACTGGTTTAATTATAATAATATCTACGAACGCGTTCGTATCCTTGAAGAAGTACGCCATCAAAGTTTTTGATATACGAGTATATAGGTACCTACATCGTAATATAGATCCGTGCGTATTTTGTGTATATTACATTAGCAGTAGTACAGTGAAAATATTACCCTACAGGTATATTAGGTATGTTATGACGAGTATAACAGAATATTATTATTATTATTATTATTATTATTATTATTATTATTTTATTATTATTATTATTATTAATATTATCATTATTATTATTATTCGATAACGCACTGGCCGATGATGAATAAATAAACAAAAATTCAAATATTATTGCAGACGACCAAATAATAGGTATAATAATATATTATAATATTGATTTACAGATATTTCCCCTTCTCCTCGATAACTGATGAATAACGTACTACGTACGATGTACAAACGATCACGTGTACCGCCGCGACATTCAAGGTGACACGTTATTAAGGGTTAAATTGAAAAAACACCAAAGGTCGCATTGTAGTGTACACACCCGCAGCGTTATCATTTGCGTAACAGAATTATGATTTTTTTTCTCGATTCTTAATCTATTTGTAAAATGCGAAATTTTTTCTCTCTTTCGTTGTTCCCCAGGTCTGCGTATAGTTAGATAATTATACGAGTGATATTATAGTCTGTAACATATTGTACGAACTGCATTTTATAAAAGCTAGATGGATATAAAACTATTAATGTAGCGATAAAAAAATAATCCCCTCCCACCTTAACTAAACTACATATATTATGTGTATGAGTAGATACAAAATTTGAACAAAAAAAAGAACACTACTGGCGAGTTTCTTTCGCAAACACCAAAGAGATGATATTATTATTATTATTATTATTATTATTATTATTATTATTATTATTATTATTATTATTATTATTATTATTATTATTATTGTGATCTCGTCTGCGCACATTCGGAATAACAAAAAGTGAAATGTTTGTAGAGACGACCTTGAAAGAGACGCACACCACTTTCTATTCGATTCTCGAGCGCACACGTGATTAAGCTTTCATAATGGACAATACAATACATTTGGGTCATTACAAATGATTTTCTTCTCTTCTACCTCATCACTCTTCATGTCTTTTATAATAGCCAATACGTGCATATTATTGTTATTATTATTATTCCATTAACATATGTACCTATGATATTCGTCATCATCCGCAATATATGAGCAATTATACCATAATTCCACTAGGAAACAAATTTATTGAGATTTGAGTGAATTATCCATGAACGTATATACACGCACGCGATCGCGTTTCCCGCAACCGAATAAATAATATGAAAGTAAACACGTCTCATATTATATTATATAGTATATACGTATATATAGTCACTATTTGTGTAGAAATATATACATATTGTACGCGTATAATTTACACTTATCGCCTAATAAACGAAATGAATATTGTAATTCACTGCGTATGTGTATGTGTATGTGTGACACATTATCTCGAATAACGAAATTTATTGTAATATATTTTATCTCTACTGAATTATATATATATATATATAATATATACATGCTTACTGAAGTTTCTAATCCGTTTGGCGTGTTTGCATATTGTTATTCGAGATTATATTAAACAGCAGACAACGCTCATTATGTAGGTATACCTATAATACGAGTACATGAAATGATCATAAAAAACAAATAGTGCAGTATAGGTAATAACTAATAATATTAATAATAATAATAAACGTATTTATTATAAAACGTAAGTTCCCTCCCCTCCTGCACAGCACCCCCATAAAAAACAAAGAACAAAATATATTCACGATTTCACACAAGTGACACGTGCTTTGTGTTCGCGTTTATTGGTATAAATATTATATAGGTACCTATAAATAATATATATATATATATATATATATATATACCTACATATATCAATAGTATTCATGTATGCCATGATATTATAATATACCGTCGTCATTTCGAGTGTACAGTCGAATTTTTTAAAACTGATGATAATTTCATAATATTTACCGTCCCGCAAGTAATTTATCTGATACACTCGTATTATACGAATAAGTATATATATATAAATATACTTTCAATTTCAATGGTCAGCTAATTAATTTTGTATAAATAATATGCACACGAAAACCGTCTTAAAACGCGGTATCTTAATGAGTGAAATTCGAAAGTTAATTATAATCGTCGTGTTAACACGATATTAAATACGATCATATATCGTATAGCAGGGATTTTAGGACATTAAAATCGATATTGCACAATAACCAATATTTTGCGTGCGACGATTTCATCGCTCGATGTATTCCATATCTTCATAATAATCATTATTCGTTTATGCTTTTCACGTCTTATTATTATGATGCTATTATCGCCGTCCGGGATCCGGACGCAATATATAAACGAAAACAGAAAGTGACATTGAACACTACGTCACTATATTATACCTCGAATACATATATTGTATATTTTATATCTATATAAACAGCAAACAGTACATAATTATTATTATATATTGCCATTTAACGTATGTACATAGTGAACGTATACATTCGATGTATCCATATTGAAAATAGGGATTTTTGGGAGACTTTAACGATAGTCATATACGCGAAGTATATGTATAATGTATATATTATATTGTGATGGTAAAAATGCGGTTTATAATATATTTTCGATGTACAAAAATAGATTCGAATAATTCTCCGAGCCTGGTATATTTTAATATATTATATTGTATATTTATATATATACGCTGAGGAACCTGCAGAGCAGACTGCAGTATATTATTATGGCCACTTTCACTTGCGCGTTCCTCCGTTATTTCCGGGGTAGCCTTGTTGTTCGACCGGTTAGCGCCTTACACGACGAAAGAAAGAAAGAAAGAAAGAACAAAAATCAACGACGTGGGCAATAAATGGAAAAAAATTCGTTTTTATGCTTATATTATATTCGATTATATATACGATATACCCAATACCGCTGAAATATAAATTAGAAATTATTATCATTCGTCTGTATTACTGTTGCACGCAAAGTGAACAATGCATAATATTACACAAGTATAAAAATAGGTGATGTTAATGCTGTGAAGTAAAAATGTCCAATATTTCGTATTGTAATGTCAGTCGTCAGTGTGATATGTTACACTATGTTACAGTATCGACGATTTTCCGTTTTCACGTTATAAATTTGTAAACGTGCATTAAAATAATATATTATTATATCGTCCGATATTAACGTTTAATTATTAAATGTAATAATTGATATTCATTTTGGATCGTAGAGCAATTAAATAACAATCCGTTATTATAACATTATATTATATTACATAATAAATCTATTTATAATTGGACCGAGACAATTTTCCCAGTAATATGTGTTAAAATTCTAATAATAAAGCAAGACCGCGTGTTTATGGAAAATTTGACTGACATTTAATTGATTATTATTTATTATAGTAACACAATATTATAATATTCGAATAACAATAATATATAATTATGATTTTAAATTTTTAATCAATATTAATGTAACGAGTTTTTCAAACGATAATGTATTATAATACCAAGTAATAAACTAATAACTACTATTATAATATTGCAGTTAACCTTATTTTCACTATGAATTATTATTCTGAATTTAACATAATATTATAATATTTTACGAGTACACTTATAAATATTTAATTTTTCGTGATATTTCAAAAATACTGCGTACGCAGACCGTCATCGCGTTTAGCTGAAAACACGTTTATTTGGACGGTGCAGTAAATTCGATTTCTCGGATCGACCGCAACATCAACATCATATTTTACAAACTCGAAAAACATAATATTCTTTCTCTCCGTCCAATGGGATGATCCGATCACATTATAAATATATAATATATATAAGTATATAATATAATATACAAAATGGCCTTCAGTCGACCATCTTCCAATATTGACAATTCCGTCATGACGAATAAGTGAAAGTGTATTTTTTTTAAATTTTGTTTTTTCGTATTCGTAGGTAGTATGCGTTATATGATATTATATTAATAAATTTCGTGTGTGCGTGCGGTTTTGGTTTGTCCGTTCGCATACGATTATACGTTATACGAATGTATGTTATTATTATTATTATTATTATTATTATTATTTTGTCCCCGCGGACACCCCCATCTGTATTAGTGAAAACTCTCACTTTCTTTGCGGTAAATCCCCACGCCACGGGCTCGCGAAAAAAATAAAATCATTCTTCAGCTCGCGTCCGAAAACCAGAACGCGATATAAATTCGCGGACTGGTTAATACCTGCTGGTATAATGTTAATAATAATAATAATAATAATAATAATAATAATAAATATAATGTATACGGCACCGTTGAGTAATAAAATATACGGCAAAAATAACGGGAATTGTTTTTATGTCGGTCGGGTGAAAGGGAGGATGAGCGACAGACCGCGAGTGAGGGAAAGACATTCGGTTTTGGTACGTTGGTCACACTATATATATATATAAATAACCGTGGTATAGCGCGACGGGTGAAAGTGAGATGGGAACCACTTTCGCCGGGAAATATATACCCGCTCGACGACGCCGACGCAACCGGTGTCCTTCCGGAATCCACGCCGCCGCCGCCTTGCGTGATACGCTTTTTTTCTTTCCAATCTCCTACCGAGTCCGCAATATCGTATTAACAGTTATTTTTTTTTTTTGCCGTCTTTAAATAGAAATTAAAACGGTAAAAATAATAATTATCGCGGTCTACCGTACATCGCGGTCATGTGCGGTATATACCAACATCCAACCAACGTTATATCGTATTATTATTTACCCATATACTTACACTTTTTCATTGCAAAAACTATCTCGCCAACAACGAGATACCTATAATGTCATCGTATAGTTTCGGGATTTCGTACGACGTATTCAAAGTATAGGAACCATAATAAATTTGAAAATGAATTACCCAATGTAATATATTGGGTACTGTGTAGATTATTTTAATTATTTAATATAAATTAACATAAATTGTTAAAATATACACGTTAAAATAAAAACAATTTTTTTGTAGAAACTGGGTTTCTTTATTTTTAAAAATAAAAAATTCTGCAAGTGACTCAACAAGTCAACACCAAAATATTAATTATAATTTATCTAGTGTAAATTTATTTTTCAATGGGGGGATTTGAACCCCAAAACTTTCCTTACCTACACGTCTTTGATTGTTGCATACCCATAACATAATATAATTAATACAATCGTTAAATCGTCAATTTTCGACCAATCGTTATTTAAAGTTTTCAAAAACTTTCGGTTCCTTTTCCCTGTTTCCTAATGAAACGTGGCATTATCTATTGTAAATTTTATCGTTTCAAAGTTAATAACAACAAGTTGGTTCGATAGAAAAAGAACAAAAATCATAAATATGGTTTATTTATTTATTATAATGACGGTTAAAATTTAAAATAGATACTTTTCGCGCCGTGTGAAATATTATTATTAACAAATATAAGAAACGATAGAATTATAATAATTATTGTTTATCGCGCGCCAAAATAACATAACAATTATTTACGTTTTGGTCACCTGTGCCTGTAGCCTGTACAATAAATATTCGATAACATATAATATTATTTCTTATCGTCGAAAGCTTTAATAATACAATTATAAAAATGTACACGTTCAACTACAGGCATCATAACAACTACCTCGTTGTACTTACGAATACGATTAATTAACCAATCGAATAAAATATTGTATTATTAATAAACTACGTACGATTCGATTTTATTAACGAACACTCCAATTTATGTTTGAAATTTTCAATAATATTACGAGCGGCGTTAAAACAAAACCGTTGGCGTGTTTTACGTCATTACAAAACGGATATTATAAAAATACTTCAGTGACGAATAACGCGATAACAATTAAATATAATAATAATAATAATCACGGCTTATTTTAATAATTTATGTAAAGAGAACGAAATATAATATGCGAGTAAACGACTGAATTATATAAATTTACTCTTAATATTATAATATAAATTATCTTTATTAGGTATCGCTCTTATTAAATTTTTTCCTCGGTGAAATTTTTACTCGGTAAAATTAATTACAAAAAAAAAAAAAAAAAAAGAATAATATTTTATTATTAATAACGAAGGAAATGTTGCGTGGGGAACACAAAATCAAAATCGATGGAAAAGTGAAGTCTAAAAACAGTAAAAACTAGTATTTTTATTTAAATTTTAAATTGTGAAAATTGGTACCTATATACTGTGTTGATATAATATTATTATAAAAAAGGCTTGGCAAAAATTCCATGTAAAATATTCGCGTTAAAATTAATGACTGGTTTTGATGATATATTTTTGCACGCAGACGGCTATATAAAAAATCAAAAAAATGCGCGCGGGAGAAAGCCAAAAAAAAAAAAAACTCATTAACAGACCAACGTGGTATAATCTTTCCAGTTAATAATTTCACGTTTTGTTTCGTCTTTGGAATAATATTTAACGATTTACGATGACTAATAATAATAATAATAATATTAAAAAGGTAAATAAAATACCGAGTTGAAATATTTTAAGTAGTCGATAATTTTTTTTTTGTGGGGAGAGGACCGAATAAACAACTTGGACCGGAGTAAGTCTTCTGCGACGGCGGCGTATTATTGCGCAATCGGAATAGCGTTTTATTATTATTATTATACATCCGGACTCACGAGTGTATAACAGCACTCACTTTCACTTCGTACGGGACACGGCGAATAAATCATATTATTTATACGCGTTTATTAAATTTTAATGAATATTGCAAATCGGATAAAAACAACAACACGAAAAGAAAAAATAACTAGTATAAAAAAAAAAAAAAAAAATGTAATACGTGCTCGCGTATTCAGAAGAAACGCGCCCGACCGTATTTCCAACTTTATCTGGACGAATTATCAGCAAACATAATATTTTATACGAGCATAGTAATATCGTATTAAACGGAATTTGAATTTACACGCGCGATTTGACGTGATAAATTCAAAAATTTTGCACACGTGTCCGTCTAAACAAAAATCTTATTTTATTATATAATAATTATAATATCTATAATTGTTATTATAACGCGTGTGATATTAATATTATATCGTATTAGGTAGGTATATAGAAGGTTTCGAATCGCGCCCGTGCGACATAAAATCACTGTGGCAGCGAGCTCGTAACGGTCGAAATAAGTTTTGAAGTTAAATTTATTTATCGTTAAACAATATATACATCATAGGTATACCCAACTATAATAATTATTATACCTAGGTATATAATAAATGTATAAAAACATTATCAAAGGAACCCCCATTGCGTTTTTAAATTTTCCAGTGGACAAATACTTTTAACGTATAATATTTAATATTTAGATATTATTTTTTGCAACAAGACGAATAATAATATTCCCAATGTATACAACGTTTAAATCGTTGTTCGCCTCAGAATTACGATATTATAAATTATGACCAAAGACTTTCTCATGGAAAACATGATAGTTCAACACTGATAATGTAAACCTAGGATAATATATAAAATCGTTCCCCCCGTAAATATTAAAATATTTTATTTTTCATAACGTATTGAAGCGTATATCAAATAAAACACAATGTACAGGTATTCAGGTATACGTACAATATAACATCGTATCCGTATGATTAATTAACGTTCAAATATCGATGAGGAAATTGAACTTTCACATAAAAAATTGATCCGAACCAGAGTCATTTTAAATATAATAATATAACATAGCTGAGATTAAACGAAACATTATTTTATTGATGACGACACGCAATGTTTCCTATTATATAAATATTATAATATTATAATACAATTCCACCGTGGAGACTTTTGTTTTTCATCACTCGTAAATCTCGGTCTCGAACAAAAGCATAAAATAATAATAATAACATAGACAAGACGCGTTATATTTAAAATATTATTGGATGGGTATAATAAAATAAAATTATGTGCATTCATCAATAACTTTAAACGAAACACACACCTGTAGTACACGTCGAATGTTTTAGAATATTGGTGAGACGCGTTCGCGATTGACGATCTATGTACGTACTCTCGAAACGTGCATTATGAATTTCGTCGTTGTTTTCCAACGAGGATTTTATAAGTAATAATAATATAGTAATAATTCATCAGATTATAAAAAAAAAAAAAAAAAAAAAATAATAAATAAATTATACGCCGGTCAGTCGGGTCTATTTATTATTCCCGTGTATCATAGTTGTAATGCGTACACCCGTACACGATAACGTAATGATATATAATATATTATTATTATCTCTCTACCTATTATGTACGCGGAATAAAAAATATGATAATAATATTCGGAAAACTATGCAAAAATGATTATAGATCATGCTGTGATAAGAATACGTGATCGTATGTTATTACCTATTAATAATAGTGGAAACGCACAGTTTGGAATAATATACTTCTGTGTGCGAAAAAAAAACAATCGCGAAACAGAAAGAGCAGTTTCTGTTGACCTCCCATGGCTAACAAAATTCAATGGGCATGATGGGCCACACGTCGTTATAATATTCGCGGTATAACACATAATAATGTGACCAACATATCAATCGATAAACCCGCGTTCTTCTTATTATTATTATTATGTAGAAGATGTGTCGAGATCGTAATAATAATTATTAGTATTATTGCGTTATATGAATTAAAATCATTATCATTGACGCGTATTTCGCCGTAAAAACGTATTTTTTAAAAGTCAAATATTTTATTTCGAAATAATGTAACTAATAATAATTATATTATAGATTAAATGAATATTATATTATATAATAATACATTAATTATTATTTGATATTATATTATTACGCATTGCTTGTTTTATTTTGTGCGGTACTAAATTTTTCAGACGAATTTAATAGACTCATATGATGGGATACGTATACGACTCACGTGTGCGATCGAGACGTCACGCGTTTTTATGATATTCAAACGATATCGGTTTTTCATCAATTTAAGTATAGGTACCTATCTATACACAAAATGTACGATGTTACGTGGTATTATTTTATAATATACGAATACGGTTTACGTGGTATTCATAATGGTATATAATAGCGGTATAAACCGCAAGACGGAGCGATTTGCGGAAAGACCGTATAAAAAAGAGAAAAAAAGAGGAGACGGAAGAAAGAGAAAAATATAGACGTACCGTTAGAATCGAACACGCGCGGATTCGATGTCTGCAGAGAGCATTGTAGTTTGTAGAAGACGAAAGTGAAAACACGAATCGTATATAATGGGAAGCTGGAACGTGTCAAATCTGTTACGACTTCCTACTTCCTGCATTACGAAACATTCACAAAATTACAAACTGTACAATATTATTCACATATAAAATATATAATATATATATTTAGACGTGCATTTACCGTCTCATCACAATGTATGCGAGTTCTGCTATATAAACATATTATATATTGTATTATGTATTAGTGCGATGTTTACCAGACCGTTAAATTGATAACTTTGTGTCTCTTTTAGCGAAATAATTTCGATTAGTTTTTCCGTACAATTTTCTCGTAAGTACCTACATAATAATTAATTAATTATTAATAATATACCGTTTAACCACGGACGTCTTCTTGTTCTTATCTGCTGACGACGTTTAAAAAGTGTGTGTGTGTTTTTTTTTAAACATATTTTGCGGTCCGACTGCGGTTTATTTATTTAATACGATATATTATGTATATTATGATATATTTTGTGTTTGTTTTTACAATATTTCAAATGTTGACTGCTGCAGCGGCAAGGACGCCAGCGGCAGCAGTGCAATAACGCGTTTGTCTCAAAACGCGCAAGTTTATATAGTCGGAGCCTAATTAAAAAAAATAATAAGAATAAGAATAAGAATAGAATAGAATAAAAAAAACCGACACGCGCGTATTTGTACAAACTTTAAAGAACTGGACTAATCTCGACCAGGAAAAAAAATATAATAATTATGTTATATTATCTAAAATACGCGCGTATTATGTTTTCGAGATTAAATTGTAGTAATATACGACTTGGAGAAAATAAGTAGGTATATAATAGTGAATAAATGTCACACATATGTGGCGAGTATAAAACAGCGCGTGTAAATTCTTAATATTTTATAACGTCGTGTCAAATACTTCATGTACGTGTGTATTATTTTATTTTATACTTATGAGTTTGAACGTTTGAAAAAAAAATCTGAGAATTCAGCTGTCGATTATAATAATAATATGCATATTATATTTGAAATAAACGAATAATCGACAATTAATATACAAAATTAGGATTGTCCGGTGCAGTGTCTTATAATAATAATAATAATAATAATAATAATAATAATAATAATAATAATTATTATTATTATTATTATTATTATTATTATTATACACGTTTTCGCCAGATGGGCAAAACGAATGCGTTGAAAAGCTAAAAAATCGAATTGGATAAAAATTGGAATTCGGATTTTTTTTTTTAAATAAAATATAATTCAATACGTTATTATTATCTCGAATTATGTTGTTGTCGAGTCGTACTATTATAATATATTATACGCGGCGAACATAACCTTGAATAACGTATACAGATAGTACATATTATTCATCGTGCATATTATTGCCGATATTTATAACTGAGTGGTTGGTATTGAGAAAACCATTTACAGCGTTTCCGCGACATTTGAGACTTTATAGAAAAATGTAATAATTATTAATTGTTGTAACAAATACCTAGTCGACGTGTTATATATAAACTGTATATTCTTATTAGGCATAAAATATTTTATTATCATATTATTCACTCGAGGATTGGATAAATTCAAAGTTTTTCCCTGTATATACGATACACGTGATATATATAGGAAAACGACAAAACAAATAATAATAATAACGTCGTAACGTTTGTGGAAATCTGTATATATTATTAGCCCGTCTATCTAAACCGTGAGATGGTTAATATTACCAGTAGTTTCAATGACAGAACTAATGTGTTCGTTTTGGTAAAGTAGGTACTAATAACGTCGTTTCTCAAATGCTTCCTGGTAGAATTTTGTTTTGTTTTCGTTTCAGTTTTGAGCTTAAATCTGCAAATTTTACGATAAATTTAAATAAACAACGTCCTAGTGTTATAACTTATAACACTATACAATCGTCAATCACGATGACCTGTTATAATATTTTTATAATAATTGGAAAACACGAGTATCGATTGACGATGCGTTTGTTGTCCGAATTTTTGATTTGTTTATTGTTTAACAAATTTACCTTGAATTTAGTCGAAGGCTATAGGTACATATAATATTTTAAATATTAATATTTTCTCGCGGTCAAAAATAGCACTAATTATAACCGCAAATAATTATTATTATACTTTTGTGCACAAACAAAAACAATTATTATTATTTACTTGAAGATTTCACGTGAATCATTTTTTTTTTCATCGTTTTTCAGGCAAAGCTTGCGGTGTGCCCAGAGATGGAAATATCGACAAAAAAGAAGATAACGAACTTTTGTGGACTAACGTTGTAGAATCTCAGTCTGCGTTTTTGGGACCGAATCTTTGGGACAACAAAACTATACCATACGACAATGACCTCAAGGTAAATATTATAATATGGTATATCTATTTTATAAATAATACAATCGAATCGTGTTTCAAAAAACAAAATGCAAAATGAAATGATTATAATATATGCTTAAAATTCCCGTTAAAACCTATTCACCCTTAATACAATTCAGTAGTGTAGCGATGGCTTCGTGTTAAAAAGTGTAGGTATAAATAACAGTTTTTCAATAAGTAATGTAAATATCTTGATCTTTTGGGAAATTCGAAGGTTTTAGGGGAAAAATTAATACTACTAAAGATGAGATTATAGTATTGTTTTTAGCTATTTCGCCAAAAAATTTTTAGAACTATTTAAAACTATTCTCTTTCATGCGACTTTAAAATTCTCGTATTCGATACAACCAGGTAACCAAACCTAACCGAACTTAACCTAATCCATCTCTCTCTCACACACACATAAATAATCAACGCGCGTGTTGTTTTTCCGATTCTTTGGCCGAATAATATTCCTCCTCGTCACGCCTCACGCGCAAATTTTTATCTTCAATTTCCGCGCCAATCCTTTGGTTACAACAAATATTTCTATTCGAATATATAGTTTCCATGATCTAATCTCGTTCTTTAATATAGTTTAATACAATATCGTATATTATAAATATTAAATTGGATTATTTTTTGTATAGTATTGCGATCTCGACGAATTTCTGTCCGAGAACGGGTTGCCGGTGGAAGGCGAACATCAAAACGGCACGGCCACCGCCGCGGGCAACGTCAACCCGGGCACCATAGTCGCAGCCGGCCACCCGTTGATGTCGGCAGTGAACGGACGCCTCTCGCCGCCGCCGCCGGCCACAATACATCCGATACAGCACTTGCAGACAAACGGTGTGGGCGTCATTCTGCAGGCTAAGCGCGAACCGTCGCCGTCTCCCAGCGAACCGCTCAGCCCGATCACCATAAATCCGCCGTCGCCAGCCGATTCAAGTGAGTATTTACAAAAATAAATTATACGATTAAAAGACTTTTTACATATATAATATAATATAATATAAATATGCGGTGATGTGAGAAGGGGGCCGTATATATAACGTGTCAAAATATTGAGCTTTTTGACCGAGAGGGGAGGGAGCTACTAAAAATATCGGAGGGGACGATGTTTGAAGTCGTGGTGAGAAACCTCGCGCATCGTTATTATAATATTTATATTATATTATATTATATTTTATATTGCGTCTGGTGCAGAAAATAATAAACTGAAATACGAGTATAATGTTCTTATTTTTTCTATTGCAGCATTGTCGTTCGCATCGTCCAGCAGAGATTTCGACCCGAGGACAAGGCCGTTTTCCGACGAGGAACTGAAGCCGCAGCCAATGGTAAAGAAATCAAGGAAACAGGTGAGAAGGGCCTCGTTAACTTGATTGGTTTATTCTTTATATTTAATGGGCCGCGATACTTGTCGCGGCCCGCGTGACATCAATTGACCGTAATTTTTCATTAGTTTGTACCGGACGGATTGAAAGACGAGAAATACTGGGCGAGACGTAGAAAAAACAACATGGCCGCAAAACGATCGAGAGACGCGAGACGAATGAAAGAGAATCAAATTGCCTTGAGAGCGGGATTTTTAGAAAAAGAGGTACCTATATACATAACATATCACGTCATATTATTTGGGCCAAATACACGACAGATGAATACAAAAAAAAAAAAAAAAAAAAAATACAAAAAAATATGGTCAATATTTTATAATATTTAGATACCTCAACCGGTAGTGAAAGTGAAATCCTAATTTCTAAAATTGTATACCTTATCACGTGGCAAAATTGTAAATTTACGAATTTTTAACAACTACATAATAAAAATATAATATTTGTCCACGAGTTGGTGCTAGAATATTATGCATTCAATACCTATATCTATATTATCATTAGATATTAAATTTTCAATCCGTTCATTAATTATTATTATTGCTGTTATAGTCGATAATAAACAATTTGTGTGTGTGTTTTTTTCTTATTATCTTTAAAAAATATAACACGTGTTCGGTATTAAATATAATCGGGTGTACTGGTTGGACGATTTTTTTTATTTGATTCCATTTGGTGTACTTATTTGATCGAATAATCAATTGAGTTTGTGTCGTATTCACTCGTCAAGTGCTGTATATTATTTTACAATATGAAAACAAAAATAACAGTTAATGCGCCATTTACTGGTACTTCATTCATAATTAGGTATTCTTAAGTCTGGGTATAAAATTTGATTTTAAAACACCACGTATAGGTATGGGTAAAATTAATTTAGCCGTACGAATCAAATTTTAATCCTTTTTTTTATAATATTTATAACTATCCAATTGATAAATTATTATTAATTAAACGACGCGTTAAAAAAATAATAATTGTATATTATCATCTATGTGTGTGATTTGTTAACAAACATTTAAACATTATTATACATAATATTATATTAATACTCATTGTTATTCGTTACAGAACATGGGCCTCAGACAAGAAATGGAACGTTTGAAGAAAGAAAATTTAGCTCTCCGAGATCGCCTTACAAAGTTCACAAATGAGATCTAAAATATTTTACACAGATATTTATATGCACCATATTACCCTCTTAACCATGTGTTTTTGAAAACATAAATATACCTTATCCATTTATTGCAGCGTTGACCGTCAAATCGTTACAAATATGCCCTTGTATAGCGTATCAGACGCTGTTCTTCTAAAATGGGTGTACAAAAATAAGTTATACATTTATAATTATTATGTTGTAGTTTATAAAAATGTAATATTATTATAATATAAATGCAACTGATCTCAATTCCAAATACGAGAAAATTTCCACAAACAATATTATAAAGAAATCATCATACAATCATGAAGGATGCCCATTCACAAATGATAAAAGAACATTAGATACATAATGTCAATATACTAAACAGAGGTCAATTTAAAAAAATATATATATATATTTTAAATTTAATTACAATAGTGTTTAAGTATGATGTATATGGTTTTTGTTGTTCTGTATATAAAATAGGTCTACAATTATTAAATTATTAATATTATTATTTTTATTATTATTATTATTATTATCATCATTATTATTATTATTATTATTATTATTATTATTATTATTATTATTATTAATTGTCCTATTTATATGTTTTTATAAAAATGAAATGCGTGTTAACCTGACATATTATATTAATATAGTCTTGATAAGTATAAAAAAAAATATTATAAACCTAAAAAAAATATATGCGTGTGAGATAAGACAAATGCTAATATAGAAAAAAATTATAATATAAAATTGTATTCATTTTGTTTATTATTATTATTACTTTTTTTTTATTATTATATGAGTCGCATTGGTCTTTGCATGGGATGTTGAAAATATAAATCCTTCTAGACGCAATTTATTTCAGTACAATACATTGATGTTAAACATTGTCTATTTGATTTCTCTAGTGAAGTTTAGAGGGATTACTTTTCAATTTACATCTATTTTTGCGTCGGGATTAATTATATATTTATTTATGCTTCCAATGTTTTATATTATATAACATGTCAATTTAATTCATAAGATCATCACAAATTAATTATTAATTATTTTATTCTAATTGTAGATTTCCCCACTTTATATTTACTTCCTCCTCACATTAATTTTTTTTAAGTAACATTCGTTAGTATAATATTTAGTTTTACCATTATTTTTTAAATTTTTGGTTAGATACTTATTTTTTTTCTTTTAGAAATTAAGTGTTGATTTTTTAAAATGTTTATTTGTAGACATTTAAATAATTATTGACAGCTCGCTTATTGTTTCATTATATTAATTATTTAGGCTTTAGAATATATATTATTAAAGTATTTGTTCTAAAAAATCATGTTTGATATTTTGTGAATAATTACTTTTTTTTCTTTTTTTTTTTTTTGTGTAATACTATAATGTAATGTAATACCTAATTGTAATTTTGTTAAAAAAAGAAAAGGAAAAACATTTTGGGTCAGGGCTGCTGTAAGATTATATAATTTTTTTTTTTTTTAATTATTTTAAATTATAATTATTATTATTAATATATATTATATATGAATTTCATATATAAATAACATTATTGTTAAATTATAATTATTATCAATAATGTTATTGTTTTGCATGAAAATACACAAAATGACCATTAGCTTAATATCATGTATTATTGATTATATTGACTTAAAATAATTATAATATATACACTATTAGTATAAAAATTATTTCACTTTTTATGCTCTTATAATCTTTTAACACGATACCTACACTTTACATGTTGATTGTTAATTTCCAAAATACATTGTGTAAGTACGAAGAAGTCGAAGAACTGTAATTAAAATCTATAAACAGTATTTACATTATAGTATCTATTAGTGTGTGTATGTGTATGTTACTTAACAATGTATAAAATCAAATATTCAATTTTATAAGCGGCGGATATAAAAATGAAAATAATAATATGATCGTAAATGTAAATGTTACGGTTTTTTTTTTTTTTGTAAATTAATAAATAGCTCCTGGTTTTTTACCTGTGTAATAAACATGTTGACTTTTCTGGGATTTGTCATATGACCGTTAATCGTTTGTTGTAAATGTGTAATAATACTTTGACAGATTAATTAAATACATAAAATTAATCACATTTAATCTGTGTGTGCATTCGTTTTACAATCGAATGTGTGTTTAACATGACACTGTGAGTGTGCGATAAAACGGATTAGATGCAAATAAATTATAAATCTATTGATAAATATCTTTTTTAAATGTGAACCATATTGTTTGGCATTTGTATTGCAAATTGAAACCAATTGAATATAATTTTTAATTATAACTTTTTTTTTTTTTTAATAGTAGGTACATCATAGTTTCTTGTTTAATGTTACAATTTTTGTACTTGCAAGTATTTCTCAGAGGGGACATTTTTTTTTTTTTTTTTTTTTTATATCACAAATTTAAATTAATTTAGTTTTAAAGTTACGGTGTAGGTAATTTATGTAATTTTTGCTATTAAATATTAATCGAACAAAATTTAATACCCAATCGTATAAGAAATATATTATTGTTGTGTTAAATCTTATTATAATTTATATTAATTTTATGCAGCAAGTGTACGCCTAGTCGTGAATTGTGAATATACAAATGGATTTTGTCAAATAAATTAATTTTGAAATTATTTCCAGTCGTAACTACAGTTTAACGATCGCTTATAGAAAAAAAAAAATGAGCTGATACTCCTGCCGC
The DNA here is from genome assembly GCA_021307375.1 of Tetraneura akinire. NCBI lineage: Eukaryota > Metazoa > Arthropoda > Insecta > Hemiptera > Aphididae > Tetraneura > Tetraneura akinire. The sequence goes on along the minus strand of JAIUCT010000001.1, from coordinate 40,421,626 downwards.
ACAGGATACAGGTGTGCGAATCATAGCGTTTAATTTTAATTATAATTTGAATGCAATGATAAACCATTGCATTCGAAAAACGATTCTGAGCGAAGTTCAGTCAATTATAATTTTCGTTTGAACTAAAAATATCAAATTAAAACAGCTATAAAAAAAAATTGAGATTAGGGATTTTTCCAATATTTTAGTATGATGTTAAGTAATATGTAAGTATGCTTCAGTAAAAATTTCAGACTCTAATACCAAAAATTGCCAATTTTATCAAACATTATATACGTAAAAACGAGAATTTTACGAAATATTCAATGTCCAATATTTTGTAGAAAAATGAACGTAACGGTTCCAAAATTTTACCACATATATATAATAGCTATGTGAACAATAAAAAAAAATTGCAAGTCTCTATCTTAAAAATTGCCCGAGTTATCGTGAAATATAGAAATTGAAATCGTCAAAATTTCATTTTTCGTGATAAATGTCGTTTTTTCGTCATTTTTTCGAAGTTTTTTCTACCGCTTATAGTCAATTTTGAGAAATTCGAAAAATGACCTAAATAAAGTACCATCTACATCCACTTTTACATCTGAAACTTGCTATTGGTGAAAATCGGAGCATTATTTCGGGTAGTATTTTTGTACACAGACATAAAAAAAAAAAATCACACATTATTGTAAAACCAATACATTCTTCGCTTCGCTCAGAATCTAAAATATTTAATAAAACCATCTCTCAGTGGTGCAAAAACTTTACATGAAAGCTGGTGTGGCAATAAAAATTTTAACTCTCACCCACCAACTAAATTTCAGCAAACCCATTAAAAAATCTAAGTTTTCCCACAAAAAACACTGAAAAGTTTCACCAAGTTTAGATTATGCGAAACGAAGCGAAAAATGTATTGGTTTTACAATGACGTAGTGTCTTTTTTTTCCAACGTCTTTATTTAAGTCATTTATAGAATGATATTTCTCAACAAATTGAGCCTATGTGATAGGAAAAACTTATTAAAAATAGGTACGGTATTTTTCACGAAAACTGAAATTTTGACGAAATCAATTTTAATAGTTTACGAATTACGACGATAACTCGGGCAATATTGTACTTAGAGACTTGAAAATTGTATTGGGTATTCACATAGTAGGTATTAGGTATGGGCGTCACTTATAAACACGAAATGTCAAAATCTTACAGTAATGTACGAAAATTGACTATACGATACGCCGTATCTTTATCGCAAAATCGACATTATCGTGTTGAATAGTTTAACTGAATTATTATTTCACTACAAAACGATATTACATTATTTTATTTTTATTAAAATCCTAATATGTAAATATCAGTATCAAACGATTTTACAATTTTAATATTTCAAACGTTTTTTTCCTTTTTATACCTGAACGGCATAACGCATAAATTGCAAGTGCCATATGATTCAACCGTTTTTAACATCAGAAGAGGTGTTAAATATAAAATGCATAAGAAAATAATATTATTCTTAAGTCACATAATATTAAATTATTAACATATATAAAACCTCACTATAATGTAAAATAAAATAAATTTTACTTTTATACGATGTTAGTTGTGTATATAAAATATTTAAAAAATCACGAAGGTTTATGTATGGGCAAAATACCTGATGATTGTTAAGTATGTCAGAATGGATTAATGCTTTAAAGCCCTATTGACATAATATATGTCAGAAGAATAGACATTATATAATATTGTTAATACAAATATGAAACATTTTGAGTTTTTGATATTTAAAATTCCATTAATTTATCTTTAGATTAGAATACCCACTTTAGTGTATAAGTTGTATCATATTTTAAGTTATATTTAACTTCAATGTTGTATTCTGAACTTAAAACATGTGAATTTCGTATATCAGGTAATTACATAAATGCTCAAATCAAATTTGTAAATTTTATCAATATACAAAATTGTAATAATTATTATAAAATTATTCATTAAAATGGACTGTGTTAAACTTCAAATATTATTTTAATAAAATAACTATCAAATAACTAAATTTGAATGAATTTATATACATTTTTTAAATAATACGAATGTCCAATAATATGTTAAAAAAATATAAAAAAATACAGACCAATATTTATAAACATATAAAAAAATTTACGTATTATTTTATTATATTTAAAAATAAAAATAAAAAAGTACAATATAATACAAAAGCAAACAGTATTCAAATAACAATACTTTTACTTTTATCTTTGTTTAGATTATTATTAAATTGATAGATAAATACAAGAAAACATAATATTTTATATTTAATAAAAACAACAAATAATGTAAATAATTTAAAATAAAAAAAAAAAAATTTTCACTCGCAGTTAGGTACGTTCAGTACAGTTACCAGAATCATAAACATCTGATGCTGGCTCATCATCAACATCAGAACCTTCAAACTCATAAATCTAAAAACGTTTTAAAAGTAATTTATTTGATAAAGATCTCAATACAAACTTACCACAGTATTTTCAAATTTATTTCTAAGATCTGTTAGTCCAGTTAAATCTTCTAAATAATTAGGATTTGTAAACACATTGTTTAAAAATTCTTCTTTTTCATTTAAAAAATTATTTATAACCTATAAAAGGAAACATAGTAAATAAATGGAAATAAATATTAAGTATTTATTAATACATACTTTTGGTGAACATGCAATGCATTGAAAAAAACTTGGAGTGAATGGTGTTATTTGTTGAAAATCTGATATGAATCCTCTGATTGAATGAGGTACAATTCCTAAACAACTATTAGCATTTGCTGCCACATCATAACTAAATAAGTAAAAATATTTATACTTAACGTATTAGTTTTAATAAATTAAATAATTATACTTTAATTGAATATATGAAGCAAATAATTCAACTGCCAAAGCTCCTGCTATAGAGGAAACACCGGGTCTGGTAACTGTACACTGTTGGTCTAATGATTTATCTAAAAGTGTCTTTAATCATAATAATGTTTATAATTAAATAATAATATGAAAAATATATAATTTTATATTAAAAATTATATAAATCCTACATTTCCAGGTGCTGTGACATCATTACAAAAGTAGCAGCCTAATTTTTGCTTACTAGAAACGTCTACATCTTGTAATTTAATTCCATGTCTGATAACTAAATAAGAATCAAATCCTAATGCTGAAGTTATGGCAAGCTAAAGAAGAAATAAAAAATCCAATTTAATATCATTATATTTAATTAATCAATAACTAAATAATAATTTACTTAAGGCGGCTCTCCGTAGTGAATATTTACGGCAAAATAGACCTAAATGAGTTCCAACGTATTGGCTTTAGTTTTACTTAAAAAACAATTCTGAAAACAATTTTATATTTGCAAAGAACTCTATTTTGGATCGTACGAATTACATTATTAAGAATTTTTTTTTAAATCGTACATTTCCAAAAATAAAATTTTCAAAAACATTAATATTTTATAAAAAGTAAAATATAGATTTATTGTTATAATATTAATAAAATTAAAAATTGGTTTCGTACGATCCAAAATAGAGTTCATTATAAATTTAAATCTGTCCTTAAAATTATTTTCAAAAAAAAACATAAGTCTATAAATTGGAACTAGTTTAGGTCTTTTCAATACAAAAATTATGAGTGTAATAATATTTACAATAAATAATTTGACATGTGCATGCGAGTGCGTACTCTAAACCCGCATGCTATATCACGCAATCATACATTGTTGTTACACACACATACACGAAACGTCATTAAATCAATTTAATTATTGCCTATATAATACTCCTTAAATATTCGCTACGGAGAGTCGCCTTAATTTAAAAATCTAAATGTTTGAAAAATAAATATAATAATTACTTTGTTGTGTACTGTTGATAACATAGTAGGTAACCAACGACTTTCTCTAGAATCTGTTAAAAGAAATATAACATCATGGTCTTCAATTAATTTTGATAATAAATCTACATTTTTGTGATCATCAATATTTGCCTCATGACCTGGCATTGGAATACTCATAATAACACCAGTACTATTCTACATAAAAATAAAAAACCAGTGTTGTTTGTTAATTGAAATTCTTAAATCATTTCGTACATACAATATCTGGATGTATTTCACGTAACGTATCAGCGGCAGCTATTGCTTTATAATTTGAATTTATACAATGAGCATGTGTGTACAATGACTGTCTCACTGGATTTGAATATGATACTTTACCACTATCAATAAATGTTATATTATGTACACCCCACGACTATAATACATAATTAGACATTAAGTTTGCAAATATAATGTATAAAAATATATTATAAGTATAATGTTCCACACACCAATAAATTTCTAGCAACACAACAACCGAGTGTTCCAGCACCAATAATAAGACATTTTGATTGAGCTATAATATCTAAGTTTAGTTTAGGAGCAATACGCCATTTCATTAACTTAAGATTAAGATCTACAGATTCGTTTGCTCGTCTAAAACATATAATTTATAAATAAAAATTACATAAGTAAATAATCTTAAGTAAACTAACTTTTTAGGATCCATAGTTTTACTGAGATCAACATATTTAGGACCGAACATTCCTTTAGCATTTCTATCCCAGCCCACAAATTTAATACAATCTTGTTTAATGACATCTTCAATGTTAGCTAAATGTTATTAAATACATTCGTATACATTTTGAAATATGTTTATCGTATATTTACATATATTATTAGTATACTTACAAGATACTTTGATATTAAATAACCGACTTGCTAGAAATTTACTATTAGGAGAACCTCGTAAAGCAATTACATTCAATACTGAAGATCTTATAGATGGACTAGAAGTAAAATATTCAATTAATTAAATTTCATACAGTTATGAATAAACATAATATTAAAATATATGAATGTAAAATATAGTCATATAAAATATTTAAAGTTTCTAAATTTGTCTATTTTTCATTAATATGTTAAATAATAATAATTATAATTTATAAAAAAAAATTATGATCTACCCAAGTTCTTTAATTATTATCTAGTCTAACAATTACACATTTTTTATCTTTAAAATTTTAATAATATCTTTAAATTTATCATCTTACATTCAACAAAATTTAATTTCTTAACATTATAATCAATGAAATAATATGAATATAATTTTAAGCTTGTTTCTTACCATTGTAATAAAATTAAATATAGAAGATTTCTTAATGGCCATCCAGGACAGTCTAATAAATCTGATGGATCCGCAAATACTAAATATCTGACTGATTTACATTCTATATCATTTTTAAGTCTATATATATACTCCTTTAATGTCATAATATTAATATTTCCATCTTCTGAAATTTCAATTCCGAAAAATCCTCGTTGATTAATTTTTAAATTTTGAAAACCAGAAATCAATATATCAAACTATAATAATAATAATTGATAAGCTAAAAAATACAAATAATAATAAAATTAAAATGTATCATCAAAACATTTACCTGTGATGGAGAAAATATATTTTTAAGATCAGTGGGTGGATTAGTTAGACAATACTTTGGTTCACTAAATGATGGAAAAGCGAACCAAAAGTAAAAAATATATCCTTTCAAATCCTAAAAATAAAAAATAAAATAGTATTTTAATGAATTTATGATTATTATATGAAAATACACTTACTGAATACATTAATATATCAAAAGCTGGAATCATGGATGGATCTTCAATAGCTCTACCTGAATGAAAATCATCTAACATATGTTCACCAAATTCTTTTAACAACTCATGTTTATCACAAGTTTTGAATGATTCTACAGTATTTTTATTTATAAAATGGCCACGTGCAATATATTTAGAATTTGTTTCATTGTTTATTTCCCTAAGACACCAAATCGTATTTATGATTGTAACCACAGCTATAAATACTAATTTCTACAAATTTAATGTTAAAAAAGCTTACTGATTGAAAGACGAACAGTCCAATGAAATATATGGACAACTTTTTGAATCGTAATATCCAATCAATGGTCTAAAGACTTCATCTAATTTATCAACTTCCAACTTCAGTTGAGAAACTTTAAACCAAAAATTAGGATCCAGATTCGATGAAAATTGTACAAATTTCAAATGCGTTTCATTATCTTCCAGATTATTTAAACTTTTCTTTGTATTATCAATAGTAATGTTATCTGTAAATATTTTAAGTGTATTTATTTAATTCTAAAGAATGTGGGATGGTAAATATAAAAAAAATTACCCGGTAAACTAGCCATTATAGAAATAAATTATTATAATTTATAATGCTAATTTCTTTTTAAACTTTGTATTTATGGAGAAATTATTTATCTGAAAATATATAATACACTAATATAATATCAACATTTATATACATATAATATTTAAAATTTCAAATATTTCATTTTTAAATAAAATTGTAATGGTTAAGATCGTGGATGAAAATTAAAACCAAAAAAATACTATTTATATAATTATGAATTAATAATTATAAATATGTATTAAAAATTAAAATACAGCTGTGTCCTGTGTGAGAGACCAAACCTAAATGATAACGAAAACGTAACGATACGACAAAATCAAAGAATTGATGCCAGTTATGAATTTATTAATTATATTAATTTACGATCGTATTTTTGGACTTACCTGATGGCGTACTTGAGCCGTTTTTTTGACGTTTTCTCACTTTTCACATACGATTTTCGAAAAATCCGTAATATTTATATTATAAGTATGGTTTTGTTTTATTGACGGTTTTTATCATGGATTGAATTAACGAATTTTATGAAACGTATATAAAATAGAAATTACAATTTTATTATTCTACCCTTAGATCATATAATATCTAATATCTAATTTATATTAACCACGGACTAATATATCTTAGTCCGTGATATTAACTAAGATTCTACCACAGATAACATAAAACCAAGATCTTAATTCATGCATAAAACAGATAATTTTATGTTATCTGTGATTCTACTATCTTTCTATTTTCGTGATACTGATAACGAATGACTGACAAAGTGACAACAGATTACACCACATACGTCCTTCTTGCTTTCTTCCCGGCACTAAACTTGTATTCTTTACGAACATTACGAATATTTACGATTTTAAGTTACAATATATTTACCATTCGATATCGGTTTCAATTTTTTTTTATATATATTAAACAAATACCGTTAACAACTTCTCGTTATGATTAACTAAAAAGTAGAAACCGAACCGATAGCCATGAATAACGACAGGACGAACGAAAAAATATCATTTTCATTTAACTATAGCGGTCAGTCATCATCATCGTCGTCGCGATCCATGAACATTCCTCCCCCGACGAACAGTGGATTGAACAGGCAGGGATATTCCACGTTGAACGCCATTAATCATTCAGCTATTACCACCACATGGGGTGTACCAAAGAAACGAGCGAAGACCGAAGAAGAGTGAGTCCGCGATAATCACTACTATTAAACCACCGTCACGAATCACAATGCATAATTCGTTCGTGTTTCAGGTATTTTGAAGATGAAGATGAACATCAATATTCTCAACTTGAGTACATTCCTGCGCCTGATAGCCCTTCGAATAAAAAGTCCGAAAGTGATTCGGATTCCTCTGAAGATCCACTAGATGCTTTTATGGAAGGCTTGGAACAACAGGTAAGGGTATAAATGCAGTTTAGCTTCCAAACGATATTTTTACTTTTTTTTTTTTGAAACATACGTATTTCATCGTTTTAAGAACAATGGCGCAAAAAAAAATTTGCGCAAATTATTATTTTGGAAGTGATTGTCATTTGAAATATGATGATTTCAATATAATTTTACAAGAGAAGGCTAAATAATCTATTTTATCAACCCCAAATCAAACAAAACTGTAGCCTAGTGGTTTAGCGCGTTGAATTTTTGTTCAAACCTAACATAATCGATTAAACTTTTTGCATTTTTTTCAAAAATTTTAATCTTTTTTACCCGTTTTTCCTATTTAATAAATCAATTTTGATTACTTATACTCATATAATGGGTACCAATCATGGATTAAATATCCAAAGGTCTCGCAAAACGAGGTTTTAGGTCACACGAAACCACTGCCTATCCGCATCAGTATCCGTTCTATGGGGTAGGTATTAAGTAAGTATTTTGTAGTCCCTTGGGGCATAGCCCCATCCTCACGAAAAATTCAAGAAAAAAGTGCAAAAATTATCCGCGATTTGAACATACTAGCATTAGCATTCTGACATTTACGTGTATAGAATGCTGCGCTTAACCACTAAGCCAGAACATCATAAACGAATTCTTAAAACTCTTCATTTAAGTAAATCTATCAAAGTATGGAAATTTAAAATTGCTCTAACTTAAAAACTAATGATTTGCGCAAATTTTTTTTTGCGCCATTGTTCTTAAAATGATGAAATACGTATGTTTCAAAAAAAAAAAAGTAAAAAAATCGCTTGGGAGCTAAACTGCATTTTTTCCAAGGAACAAAAGAAGATGTGTCAACAATCTAACGTTTATGTTGTTTTATATGATACACCCCACGATACACATAGACACATAGACATTCTATCTATAGATAGAAATTACATTTTGCTTTTTATGAACATAAATCATAATATATAAATTAGTATCAATTTAATGTAATAATTAAATTAATTGTGCATTTAATTCTTTAGAGTACAGATATAGATTATCAGATCATTAAAGTAATTTTCGCATGCTTCTATTTATATTTATAATGTATTTATTATTTTTTTTTTAAGTAAAATAAACATTATCTTAGGTAAAAAAAGAAAAAGTATCTAGAAGTGAAAAAAAAGATGAAGATAAAGGGATTAGACAAGATATTGAAGAAGAAGACCTTGAAGAATCATATTATAGGTTTGCAAAGCATCTTTATAATTTGTTTCCACCTTTGATGTTTTTGAATACATACATAAGTATAAAAATGACATTAAATATTGTTTTAGATATATGGAAGAAAATCCAACAGCCGGTCTCATTGATGAAACTTCAGACATAGAAATTGATTATGATGAAGATGGTAATCCTATAGCACCACCAAAGAAAAAGGTAAGTATTGTAATTGCTTACTATGATTTATTCAATTCTTAAGATAATTATAATTAAATTAAAAATTATATATAATAGTAGTTAGTTTTTAGATTATTTTTACTTAACACCTCTAAATATTTCTCTTAGTATTTTTCAATGAATGTAAAACTTATTATATTTTTAAGTTTTGTTATTAAACTATATTTACCTTTAAAAATATGTTTTAAAATATTTAAGCTTCGTATATATATATACACACAATACACACACACACACACATACACATACACATATGTATATATTTATTTTAGATTTCATATCATGATATAGATTAGAGATTGTAATTACTAATTATAGACTTAAAAATTGATTATTTATATTTTATATTTATTTAATATATGTGTACGTAATCAAAAATAATGTTAAAATCCAGTTAAACTTGGTGACTTGGTTCGTCATAATATCTTGTTCATTATTTTGTTTTTACATTTTATATAAATAAATATGATAACATTAATTACTCTAAAAATGATAATAAAATTAGATAATAAATCTCTCAAAATGTTGATGGTTCAATAAATTATTTATAACTTGTTGAAAACAATTATTTTTTACTTTTATTATATGTTATATTAATTTTTAATACAGTGTATTTATATATATATTTTTATTTTTATAGGAAATAGATCCGTTACCTCCCATTGATCATTCTTTAATAAAGTACAATGGTTTTGAAAAGAATTTTTATACTCCACATAGTGAAATATCATCTTTACCTGTTGATAAAGTAATTCAGCTACGCAAGACTCTTGGTCTCCGAGTAAATGGAGCTGATTTACCTTATCCAGTTACTTCATTTGCTCATTTCAACTTTGATGATGCTTTAATGAAATGTATTCGTAAGTCTGATTACACACAACCTACACCAATTCAGAGTCAAGCAGTTCCTGCTGCACTTGCTGGACGTGACATAATTGGTAATAAATAAATAATTTTTTTTTTCAAATATTAATATTACATAATATAATTGATTACAGGCATTGCTAAAACTGGTAGTGGTAAAACATTAGCTTTTATATGGCCAATGTTGATACATATAATCGATCAACCAGAACTGAAAGATGGCGATGGACCAATTGGATTAATACTTGCTCCAACTAGAGAATTATCACAACAAGTACATTATTTTACAAATAATAGTTTCTGTTTTATTTTAAATTTAAATATATGATTATTTTATTTAGATTTATGTTGAAGCAAAGAAATTTGGAAAAATCTATAACCTAAGAGTAGTATGTTGTTATGGTGGAGGTTCAAAGTGGGAACAGTCTAAGGCTCTTGAAGGGGGTGCAGAGATAATAGTAGGTACTCCAGGTAGAGTAATCGATTTAGTGAAAATGTCTGCAACTAACTTAACAAGAGTAACATTTCTTGTACTTGATGAAGCTGATAGAATGTTTAATATGGGTTTTGGTAAGGTTTATTTCATTTAAAAGTATTATAAACAGTTTTATCATTTATATTATGCTTATTTTCAGAACCTCAAGTACGCTCTATTTGTGACCATGTAAGACCAGATCGTCAAACATTGCTATTTTCAGCTACATTTAAAAAAAAAGTAGAAAAACTAGCACGTGACATACTTTCTGATCCTATAAGAATTGTTCAAGGTGATATTGGTGAAGCGAACACTGATGTGACACAAATCATGTTGGTGATGCCACAAAGTAACAAGTGTCAATGGCTGTTAGATAACATAGTTGAATTTACATCAGCCGGTTCTATTCTGATATTTGTTACAAAAAAAGTAAGGTGTACAAAAAAAAAAAAAAAAAAAAAAATTGTGCTATTTGTATATATTTATATTTTAAATCCAATTTAATTTTTACACAATAATATTTCCCCTCATTTATCGTCATCTCATATTTGCTATATATTTAGGTTAAAAATCTACTAATAATACACATTATGGTTTAGTTAGATGCAGAACAACTAGCCAATATGTTGGCTTTGAAGGAATATGAAATATTATTGTTACACGGTGACATGGACCAAGCAGAAAGAAACAAAGTTATAACAAAATTCAAGAAACAAGAAGTCAACATTATGGTAGCCACTGATGTAGCTGGTAAGTTAAAAATAATGTTAAATTAGGGCTGCCGGTATTTTCGGTATACCGATATACCGGTATTTCGGTATACCGGTATTTGAAAATTTTTGTGTTAAACGGTATACCATTAAAACCGTTTATCGGTATACCGAAAAAACATGTATTCTTTTTTTGTTATACCGTTAAAACCGTTTATCAGCATACCGAAAAAGACATGTATTTTTTAGGACTGACGGTGTTTTCGGTATTATATCTATCGGTATTCCGGTATTTAAAAATGTTTGTGTTAAACGGCAGGTATACCGTAAAAACCGTTCATTGGTAAACCGAAAAAACATATATTTTTTGTAGGTTTGATATTATTTTCGGTATATTGTCAATACAATTGTATGTATGGGATTTAAAGATTTTTTTGTTTAATGTTATACCTTATACCGTAAAAATATTGTTCTTTTCGGTATACCGTCAGAGCCGTTCTTCCGCCTAGGCAACCTAGGCAGCTGCCTAGGGGCCCTTGTCTTTTTGGGGCTTTTTTCAGCTCTTAAAAGAATTAAAAATTATTTTAGATCTAATATAGAAGATAAGAGACTTAATTGCTAATTAACTTTTTAGTTGCTGCCTTGGGGCCCTGAGACTCTTAAGTTCGGCCCTGTATACCATATCGTATAATTTTTACGGTAAACCGAAAAAAATGCGTTTTGATATTTTTATTGAAGAACTCGTAATCTTAATGTTTTGTGAAATTGTTCTATTTATAAAATCGGGGTTTCATTATCGGATTATTGTGATTCGTGTACTTTATATAATGATAGACATAATTTCTTGATAACTGCATAATAGCACATGTATATGACGGTATTTTAGTATACCAGTGTACATATGAGTATTTTGTTATACCGATATACCGGTACAAATCAGTATTTCGGTAAACCGGTATACCGGTACATATCGGTATTTCAATATACCGGTACATATCGGTATTTCGATATACCGGTAAATATCGGTATTTCGATATACCGGTAAATATCGGTATTTCGATATACCGGTACATGTCGGTATTTCGATATACCGGTATACATCGGTATTTTCGGTATACCGTTTCAAACCGGTAGTAAAATCAATACCGTACTATCGATATCAATTTTCAGTACCGTCAGCCCTATGTTAAATTATCTCTATCTGTATTTTTTTAATATATATATATGGATATATATTTTACATCTCAATGACTAATATTTTAATAATGTATATTCTTTTAGCAAGAGGTCTAGATATTGCCCATATTAGAACAGTTGTAAATTATGATATAGCAAGAGATATTGATACGCATACGCATCGTATTGGAAGAACCGGTAAGATATTAGTAATCATTTTATTTTATTTTATTTAGGATTATATTATTTATTAGATCTAACTAATTATCAGGTCGAGCTGGAGAAAAAGGTACAGCGTATACTTTAGTCACACCAAAAGATTATGAATTTGCTGGCCATTTGGTTAGAAGTTTGGAAGGTGTTGGACAAGAAGTACCCAAACCACTTTTAGATCTTGCTTTGCAGGTTAACTTATTTTATAAAACCATATGAAACAAAATATATTGAATAAAATGTATTTAAATATAAATTTCCAGAGTTCCTGGTTTAGAAATAGTCGCTTTAAAAGTGGCAAAGGTAAATCAGTAAATGCTGGTGGCGCTGGATTGGGATATAAAGAATCATCGAGTTCCAAAAATCATTCTGTTAGTAAAATTCAATTGTTTATTAAGCTTAATAACAAACTTATTCTAATGTGGTAATATATATTATATGTATAATTCAGGAGGCAAGTTCATATCAATGTCCAAAACCTGCTCCACCAAGAACAGGACCTGGATCTGGACGACTGTTGGCATTAAAAGAAGCATTTAAAATGCAATATCAAAATCAAGTAAGCATTAAAACAGTTATAATTTAATATTAAAAATTATTTAAATATTTATTTTGTAAATTATAGTTTAGAGCTAGTGAAGATCACACTTGGGAACAAACAGTTGGTTCAGATCAATCAGTAAAAGTGCACACGGGGCCATTAAAAGAACGAAAGGCTAAAAAAAACCGATGGGACAACTAATCTTTATAAATAATTATTTAATGTTTGATCTTTAACCTATTTCATTAATAAGACTTTAAAATAGTTTTAGTTTTTCCTTTGATTATTGAATAATATTGGTTTTATTACCTTTTCTTTTAGGTATAAATTGACCAATCTTTTTTTTTTTTTTTTAAAGTAATATTTAACATTTCAAATATATTTGTTAATTTACTGAATAAAAATATAAAATGAATAAATAATTTAAATACTTTTCAATAAACTCATCATTTCTTATCCACAATATGGTTTCTTTTTCTTATATAGTTAATAAAATTATCAATTGAGAGGTTATTTATATTAGAAATAATTTAATTATTTTAAAATGTAATTTGGTTTAGTTGTTTGAGTAATTATATTTTTAAACTACATTAATTTAAGCTTCATTAGAAGAATTAAAACAAAATTCACTAAATGAAAATAATAAATTGTAATTGTTTAAAAATTATTTTATTTTATTTTACATTTTTCATTAATTATAGATTTATCTTTGCCTCCAAATGAGTAGAATTTTATTAAATAAATAATATAGAATGATTATTGAGGAATTGTTTGATCTATAGTTTGAATTCAAATAATATATTCGACATCATATTAGTACAATATGATTATCAAGACATTACAGCTAATGAAGATGTATGATTAAAATATAAATAACAAACATTATATTATCTAAACTAATAGGAATTTGTAATAAAGTGGATGTTTTTAAAATTTATTACTAATTCATTGATGGAAAAAATATTGAAATTCTATTTTAATTATTATATTAATATACCGTGATTTATTTATATTTTTATAATGTAAAAATATATATATATATATGTATATATATAATATGATTGTTCTTATTTTATTTCTCAAATGTGTAATTAACTGATTTAGTATTAAGTATTTATATTTGCAAAAATTGAAATCACTGTAATTATTAGTACTTTCATAATATATTGTAAGCATGACAATAAATTATCTTAATTATTATAAAACTGTACGTAATTGCCCACCTAATGAAAAATATTAAATATCTTCTGTACACCATAAATTAAAATATAATTCAAATATTCAATATCCGTATAATTTGATGGTTTTGTTATTTAGAGATACAATACTTAATTTAACTTATTTAAAATAAAACATTTATAATAATTAGATTCATGATAAAGATGATATTGTAAAATAAATACATTTTTTGTTCCGGTCAGAATCTAAAATAATTTATTTTATCATCTATAATAAATGCCATCTATTCATATTCAGTTAAATATTAATTTCAAATTAGATTTCTTTAAAGAAACAAATAATAAACACAAGAAATTATTTTTTATAAATTTCAAAATTATGTAATTTTTTATTACTTTACAATTCATTTATCAAAAAAAAAAATAGACCAACCCAGCCAACCCCACAATAAAATTATTAAGCAAATATTTTAGTAAGAAACAGAGTTAATCTAACCCACCTTCACTTCATTTATGTATTAATATTTTTAAAATATTAGTCAACAGTAAAGATACAACATATTAAAGTACACACGTAATTTATACACAACATTTTTAGAAAGTGTTTTATTAAAATAAAATGTGATTACCTTAAAAACTAAAAATAATTAAAAAAAAAAAAAAACAAGAGTTCACCTTTTTTGTGAAAAGTAATTTCAATACAAAACTTCTTAAATAATAAAATAAAAAAATCTTTATAAACATTAAATACTTTTCAAAGTCAATAAATAATAAGAATTAAATTAATTACTATTGAATTGTATATTAGGATTGAAACAAACTTTTTTTTGATTATCATCAGGTTGTTCTTCATTTAAGTTATCCAACATGGAAGATGTAAAACTGAATTCTGATTCTTCATCACTGCAATAAAGGTTTTTTATTATAAAATAATTAATATTTAAATTTTAAGCATTATTAAATTATAAAAAAGAAAATTAATAATTTATATTACTTTTTTTAAACGCTTACCATGTATCCAAGGTAGTATCTAAGGTATCATTTGAAGCCGATGAACTCTTTATAATTTTTGATGGATCTAATTGGAAGACACTGCAAGTTCCTTGATAATCGTTTGTGTTTTTTAAACATATTATATTACTACAATCTAAAAGACAATAAAATATTTAACAATAAGTTTCTTTTTAGAATTCATTGCTACACTTTATAAATTTTACTTACTTAAAAGTGTAGGTTGATTAATGTTTAAAACTACTTGGTCTTTAGGTTGTTTAGTTGATGTGATACTCCATCTGTCTTCATCCACACAGCATGACTGGGTGATTTTTATAATAGAAATCTCAGATTCAGATATAATAATTAAAAACGGTTTTTTGAAAGCTAAAATTATAAACATATTATCATATCATGATTATATATTATAGTTATTAATAATAATGATTCTTAATAACTTACCAAAACATTTTGGAAAGTATGGCCATTTCATTTCACCGCTACGAGTTTTCACTCCATCTGCGTCTACAAATACACCATACACATTATAACATAAAAGATACTCTTTGTTTCTTGTTAATTCACATAAAAACATTGGTCGATAATCATGTGTTTTTGCAATTGAATCTGTATAAAATCCTGAAAAAAGAAAAAAATCATAATAAATCATCTGCTGAACAAAATAAAAATTTAGCTTACTTTTGCAATTGAAATTTTCATTATCAATTTTGTAAAAACTATTTGTGGTAAATATAATTCCAGTTGGCATAAAACATATACAATTTGTTGGGACATTAGTTTTTAAAATTTTAATTACAACAAACTGTGTATCTTGCCATTTTAAAATACTATAAAAATGTATATATTACATTACATTAGTATGTATGCATGTTTCAACAGTTATTATTTATCACTTTTACACTTACGTAATATTATGTTCTGATCCTACAGTTACTAATTCATTACAACGAGAAGCTACAATACAGTTAATTTCTTTGAGTTCAGACATAGTCAAACCACTTTTGGATGGTTGATTATTACGTATTTCATCTATAATACGAATAACTTCGATAACGGGTTTTGACATATGGCTTAATTCCGAATTTAGAACAACAGTTCTCATGTTACATTTTAAAAGTTCCTTAGTAGTACCTAAAAAATAATATAAAAAGATGTAATTGTAAATAAAATAAATTTATTATATATTTTTTTAAATCATACCAGCAATCATTAAAACTAATTGAAGTTTAGGCAAGAATACAAAATCTTTTACTAATTTTGGTCCAATTATAGGGACGAGATCGTGTTTAGTTTGTTCATTTTGAGTTTTTATATGGACTGAAAATAATCCTTCTACAGCCCCTAACAAAAATACCTAGAAAGTTCAAAGTGATATTGAGTAATATTTTAAGAAAACTTAAATTGTATAGTTCAGACATACACTTTGTGATATTTGATGAACACAATTAACATTAATTTGTTTATCTTTTTGAAAGGTGTAAATAATATCTTTGTATTCATGATCTTGTTGTGATTGAGTAGTGCATTCACTGCTTTCTAGAAATTCTTTAAGTATACTTAACCATTTCAGTTTTTCAGTAACATTTGATAAAATTATGTATAGAAATAAAGTCATCCATCCTGTATTCAAGTTATATACTTCTATTTTTAACATCTGTTCATAATCTTCATTAGTACTTTTATCAAATGTTGAATCATTTGATTCAGCTACATCAACAACTTTTACAATATTTGATGTCATTATCAGTGGCAAAGTATAAAATGGTTGAGAATCACGTTTATCATTGAGAATTTTTAATATTCCTTGTTCAAGTATGGCATATTTTCGATCCCAAATTTGTTTTGATTTGCTATATAAAAAAATTATAGTTAATTATATAAGCAATTTTAAAAATAAAACAAAGCAAAAATCATTCTAGAAAAGTTAACAAATCTAATATAATATATAAGATATATAAAACATTTAACACAATACACAATTGGTTGTAGTGCAAAACAGATATTATATCTTCTAATAATAACTAATGTAAACCTTAAATTATATTTATATTTAAAATACATTACTATTAATTAATAAGTAATACTTACTCCCAAATGGTAACCCATGATTCAATTTCTGAATTTTTTTCTTGGTTGCGGTTACTAAAATCTGGAGTCACCATTTTTTGTTCTTTTGATGCGGTGCAATCTGGTAGTAATTCATATGAACATGTAACATGTGTAGACACTCTACACTCTACACATTGACTAATTTGTTGACCATTTGTAATTTCAGTTTTACAGTATGAACATTGCAATCCACCACGTATACAAATTTTTACATTAAAACTAAAATTTCATATATTAATAATAATTTTAAACATTTATTTTAAAATAAATAACTAACTTATGTAATGATGCAGGTTGAGAATGTTGGGATATTTTAGTAGATTTATTGTTGATAGGAGAAGTTGCTTCAAAATTAAGACGCATAGGTGCTAAAGCTATTGGTCCTTGAGTTTTTATCATATTTAACTCAGCCTGAGTTTTGTAAAGTTTATTTGCTAGATCTTTAGATTTACTTCTTTCTGAATTTAACAATGATTCAATTTCCTTTATAAATTTAATAATGTATTTATTATTTACTAATATAAAAAACATTAATATAAAAAAAATTTTACTTTTTGATCAATATTCTCTTTGTTTTTACCACTAAACAACATATCTCCCAGTGTTCTTTTCTTTTTGGTGACTTCATCTAATTTTGTTTGTAAGAAATCAATAAGTTTGGTTTGTTGAAGAATAGTAGCATCTGCCTTAATTAAACGTTCACCATAATATTCATTTTGTTCCATCAATTGATTTTTAAATTTTGAAATGGCATTTTGCATAACCTAACATAATAAATTAAAATTAGTTAATAAATTAAAAATAATAACTATAAATATAAAATACTTACATTTGAATCTTCAACCATAGAATTTAATTGAGCAGTCAATCGAACATTGGCTTCTTTTAAAATATGTTTTTGACTTATCGTTTCAGATATTTCCGTTTTAACTTTATTTAACTCATTAGAAATATTTTTTGATTCAATTTGTAAGGTATGAAGCGCTGTATTTTTCTCTCTTAATTCTGAGTTTACTTCACCCAACTATAAAATAATACAATTAAATTATTAAATATAACCAAAAATAATATTATACACTATACTTGTTTTTTCATTGAATCAATTTCTATATTCTTTTCATGAATTTGATCTGTTAGTAATTTTAATTCAGCTTTTACATTATCTTGTACACTTTCCATAGATTTTCCTCTACTTTCTGCTAATATCCGCAAAGATTTTTCTTCATTACACATTTTTTTTGCTTCACGTAATTCATTTCGAACTTTTTCAATTTCAGTCTATAAAAACATACATATTAATGTTATTAATTTATAATGAAAATAACAATATAATTAGTATAATATCAAATAGTTGAAATTCCCAATTGTACTTGAAAGTATACTGGTATGGGTGGATCCAAGGTAATATTAAATAATTTAAGTACCAGAAAAATTCCAATCGATTATTTACAGTACACAAAATTTTTAAATGAGTTTAAACATATATATTATATATATGAATAATTTTAAAAATTCCCATAAACATGAATAGTAATTTATGGGTATTAGGAACAAAATATTTAATTTAAATTAATTTTGAGATAATGTAACCCAAATTTAATAATGCATATATGTACATATTGTATATATATATATATTATGAAGTTAATAAAAAAGGTCACTTTAAATTTAAACTGTAAAAAAATATATTTTAATATAAAATCAATAACAAATGAAAAATATGAGTGATCTCTTTCCTCGATTCCATTCAGATTAATGAGACTCTATATTTACATACATATAATAAAATAAACAAAATAATATAGGAACCTGTTTAGTTTTAATATCTTCCAATAAATTCTTTTCTTTATTTTTTAAAGTTAGATTAGCTTCTCCAAATCCATCAAGTTGTTCATCTTGAACAGTTATTACTTCTTGCAATTTCTTAATATTTGATTCACTATTGTTAAATTTAGTTTTATATTCGAGAATCTTAAATACAAAAATTGTTTTAAAAAAATTTTTAGATCAACTTGTACTTCGAAAACAAAACAACATACTTGTCGTTCAAGAGCAGACTTTTCACTAGTCCAAATCTTAGAATTATTATTCATTTTAGATAATTCTTCACTTAATCTTTGGCATTCAGCTACTTCTTTTTCAAATTTTAACTTTAAAGTTTCTATTGTTAGATTGAGATTTCTAATATCATCATCACGTGATTTTAATTCATTTTCTTTATTTTTAATTTGCAAATTAGTATCTTCTTGAATTTTATTAATTTCCCGCTTGAAATTATTTCGTGCATCTTTATGATAGTCCTATAAACAAAAAATAAAAATTATATTTAATGTATTTACAAATCATATACAATAATAATTTCCATAAGTAAATATTATTTTGTTTTTTCTTACTCTAAGACTTTTAATAGTTTCTTCACTTGTATTATACTTTCGTTGCACTATCCTTAAGTCTAATTTTAAATCACGAATTTCTTGTTCACGATTTTTAAGCTCTGATTCAAACTATAAAATAATATTCTAAGTATTAAATATATAATATACATCTATACAAAGCATTATAAAATAATATATTATTCATTTTACTTTAATAAATAAAAATGTATTATTGTTATTCATGAATTTTTGTATTAAATATTAAAGATACATTTATTTTGTATTAATGTAGAGTTTAAATTTTGATTTTCTGCTTTATTTGTAACTTAATTACAATTTACCTCTTTTTCAGATTCTTTTGCAGAAATAGTATTTTCATGTTTTTCAAAAGATATTAAAGATTCACTGAACTGTTGTTGTAATTGAGCAATTTTAGTATGTAATTTTTCTATTTCGCTATCTTTTTCTTTAATTAAAGAGTTTAATTTTAACTCAAAATCTGAAGCCATTTTTTTGCAAGTTTTTGAATGATCAGATAACATTGTAGTTTCTTTTTGTACATATTGGTTTATCTAAGAATACATAATATAATTAAAACAAAATTATTAACAATCATTGTAATACAAAACACTAACTTTAGAATTTAAATTTTCTAAATCTTTCTCTAAATTAACTATTTTTTTTTTTAGACATTGATTATCAGTATTTAAATTATTTTTTTCAACTCCGAATGCATCCTCTTTTATTTTCATTTCATTCATTAGTGTAGCAATATAATTATCAATATTGTTTTCTTCAGAAAGTTGTTTTGATCTTCTAGCCATGTTTTTTAGTTTTGATTTAAGTTTCATAATTTTTTTGTTAAGTTCTTCTTCTTTAGTTTGAAAAATTTTAATATCATCTTGGTGTTTAGATAGTCTAAAAATTATAAATATGCAAATTAAATATTTAATTATTACAATTTAAAATCTATAAATACTGTAAACATACTGTGATTGTAATTCATTGTTTTGTACTTGCAAATCTTCATTTAATGTTTTCAATTCTTCTATCTTATATAATTCATTTATTGTTTTAATTTCCCATTTGTCAATTTCATTCTATAATATAATTAAAAATTAAAATGCCTTTTCTAAATACTTATGAATAAAATTATCATACTTTAACCATTTCAGCTTGTCTTTTTTCTGTAGCATTATTATCTTCGTGACTAGTATCACTATTTTCACTGATTTTAGTTAATCTACCTAATTCACTACTCAAGGATGTTACATCAACATGTAGTAATACATTTTCTTCTTCCATTTTTTTAATCTTTTTTTCATTTTCAAAAAACAATGTATCATATTCTGCTAATTTTTCTTCATAGGCTTGTATTAAAACTTGAGCATCTTCTAATTCTTTACGTTTAACTCTAATAGATGTTTCTAATTCAGTATTGGTCATATAATGTGATTGATTTCGTTTTGATACTTGCATACTATATGTAAAACCAATAAATGGAAGATCTCTACCAGAAAATTGCTTATGTTTCTATAAAATTTAAATAAACATTATAAATTAACTGTTATAAAATTAAAACATTTATAATTATAACTTACTTTAAAATCATTAATATTTAGAGCCGGTTTAATTCTTTCGTGTATTGGAAAATTAGAAACATCATTAACGGATAAAAGCGATGGAATATATGGAGGGACTTGATCATGTAAAGTATTGAAATTGAATTTAGAAAACAATTTCAAATCTAACATCATATCAACAGTAAATCTTCTGTCAACATGACATACTAAACATTCAATCATTTGCCTATAAGCTGAAAAATATAAATTATATTCATTAAGTTTTATAAAAAATATTACATAAATAAATAATTAAATATTTATGAAACAATATTGTATTAATATTAGATTCATATGGTATACATGATTTCCCTATAATGTTACAGGGTGAAAATAATCATGTTTTAGTTGTTTTAACTTTGGGATATTTATTACATTAAAATAAATTATAATTTTATAAAAAAAAAGTATTTACTATGAATTACAACATGTGCAATGTAAAATTAATCTTGTCATTAACTTAATTACTTAACAAAATAAATAAATAAATAGTTAACCCTTAACCACAATTAGGTAAATTGTTAAAAATATAAATAAGTTGATTATACGTTTGAAATAATGTAATTTGTTATACTAACATGTTTTAATAACTACAATAATTAATAAAATTAAAACTTACATGGCGATATTTTTAAAGAAGTAGGATATTTCATTATATTATCAAAGTTTAATATATTTGAGTAAATAACTGCTTGTTGTTCAGAGTTAAATGGAGTATCTCCAGTAACCATTTCATATGCAACTATACCAACAGACCACAAATCACATTGGGGTCCATAACCCTCCATTGATCTTGAATTTGATTGCATAAACTAAAAATATATACAAACAAATTAAATAGAGGATAAACAAAATGTACATTATTAAATTTATTATTTATAAAATTAAAAAAATAAGATTGCTAAGACATTTATTATGATTTACAATTTTATAATTAAATAAATATTACTTACTATTAAGATTTCAGGTGCTAAATATTCAGATGTACCAACAGGCATACGTGCATTAATTTTTCCATCTCGGTTGAGTTTTGCTGAAGAACCAAAATCAACCAATTTTAAATGTCCAACTCGGTCTAGCATCATATTTTCTGGTTTGATGTCACGATGGGCAAATCCCATTGTATGTAGATGTTTCACTGCTAATAATAATTCTGCAATATAAAATCTAGGAGAAGAACCAAATTAGGTTATTAGGTTTAGATATTAAATATGTATTATGATAGTACAAAATTATATTTTACTTTGCTGTTTCTTCTGGTAATGTACCATTAAATTTATCAATCAAATTTGCAAAATCACCACCGGGATGAAAATCCATAACAAGATAGAGATTTTGAAAGTCTTGAAAAGCATAATGCAATTGTGTTAAAAAGGGAGAGCTTGATGATGCCATAATATCTCTTTCATACTCAAAAAAAGCAATCTAAAAAAATATCAATTATAAATTATTTGATTTTTTCAGTTCTATATTAAATGATAATTACATCTCTTTGATTCAACAGATTATCCTTTTTTAATACTTTCATAGCATAAGTATCCTTAGTATGTTTTTCAACTACTAGTTCAACTTCTCCAAAATGACCTTTACCAATTACTTGTTTAGATTCAAAATCAAAACGGTTAACTCTTGTAGATTTCAACTCAGGTATGGCCATTTTAACTATGAATAATTAAATATAATTAAAAATTTTCATTTATAAAAATAACAAAATTATATTGATAAAATAGGTAATAAAGGTAGTATCAGAAAAACTTACATTTTTGAACAAAATTTTCAATCAGTGAATCATTTTTCATAAATTCGTTATTACATTCATCAAACAGTAATATAATCGCATCAAATAGTAATTCTCTATTAAAAGTAGTATTAGCCATAATGGTTGGACCACTAAGCACTTCACCGAGACGTATGGAACGCACAGATATTGAATCATCTGCTGGTTCCATTATAGTATTACACTTTTCTAATAAATGTAACTAATTAATTAATAATGTCAAAAATAATTGATATTTTAATAAACAGATAAACAATCAACATTTGGGTGTTGATTTATAAACATCGCCATAAATATTTTTCATTAATACACTAAACTATTTAATATTTTAGACAAACAATAATATTAAAGTAATCTATATATTATCTCAATAACATTTAACACCATATATGATATATTTGTTATAAAATGTTAAATTATTTTTATAATTAAAACTGTTCTAAAAAAAAATAATATACAGTATAATAAATATTAATAAGAAATATGTGCACGAACTGTTATTTCAATCAAAAGCAAAACTTCCAAATCCAAATGCAATCTACAACCGGCCAAAAAAATAAAACCGTTACGAATGTATGATCGGCCTTCATGGAATAAAGAGAGACCAACAGTCGCTATCTATGAACAAAAAATATATTCGAAGCCTCATTTGTGCGTCGGGAAAAAATATTCGGCTCCATGTTCTTATCATGCATAGGCATAATAGTTCTACCTTAGATCATATACTATGGATGGAGCCACCACGTATATTTCTCGTATATCAATTAGAAGCCAACATAACTATGGGACCTATTACATATGCGCATGCGTCACCTCTTATCTATTGTGATATTTTCACATTTTCGTTCCATAAACAATAATTATATAATATATTTCACCGCTTTTATTTGAAAATTGTATTTATCCAACTTATGTAATTTATTATTATTGAAAACCGCTTTTATTTGAAAATTGTATTTATCCAACTTATGTAATTTATTATTATTGAAAATGAATTAATAATAAATATATTTACCTATTATAAAAACAATTATTTTTTTATTTTTAATCAGTATACTGGGCAATGCATATCGTATTTAGCATCCTTTAAAATACCTATCAATTATTAATTTATAAAATATTTAAATATTATATTATTATGACGTATTGTATATTTAACACTGTAAATTGAAAGAGTTGATCAAAAATTATCTTTAAAAGATTGGTAAAAATGTTTATTGTACCCAACTAATAACTTTAAAGTCATATAATACATTAAGCTAAATGTATAGGTAAATTAAATAAATATTAAATAGAATGAAAATATATTATAAAGTACCTAGTAGTTTTTGAATACTTTTAGAAAAGGTATTTTACTATAGATTTATAACAATATAAATAATGATAGTCAATAGCAATTTTATAATTTAATTTTAAGTACTTCACAGAAAAAAATATAACATTTATATAATATTATTAATTTAATATAATATTATACAATTAACTTATCAATACTAAGAATTAATATAAAAATAGTGATTCCATATTGAGCTTTTATTTTGTATGTAATTATTTTGGCATTAATATTCTCAATCATCATCACAGTAGTGTTGTACATGTAGGATACATGATTATTTTCTTGCATGCGCATAGCAGTCAGGTCCTATTATTATGTTAGCTTCAAACAATGTACGTATGGCTCTATCCATAGTATATGATCTAAGAGTCCTACGGACTCATAGACTTCTATAATATATTATACTATATTATAGAAGTCTGTGTACGGACTCCATGATTTTTAAAATCTTTTATCAATTATAATCGTATTCGTTCTTATCTGTATTCTTGTAGTTTGTAGAAAACAATTGCAAATTTGCATTATTTATTTAAACTATTTTTTAACCTAAATTGTCAATAAATATCAAAGGGTACATGGTAGGTAATAAATAATATAAAAAGTATTAAAATGTATAATGTTATTTATATACATTATTTTACTTAATCACATAATGTGTATAGTTATAGTGTATACTTTCTTTAAGTCCATTTGCCAGGACACAGTAACAAAAAATAATATAAATTATTTTAATATTTGTGTAAAGACTCTGATGTGTAATTATAAATATTTATGTTTCAATTTTCAATAATAATATAATAAAAAATAAATAAATGGCTATAACTTATAACTTCATTAATTGATAAGAAACCAACACAAAGTACGATTTAAGATACATGTATCTTAAATCGTGACACAAACACAAAGTCACAGAATATGCAGTGGCGTAGCCAGCGGGTAGGCATGGTAGGCCCGGGCCTACCCACATTTTTCACCATTTCCATTTTAATCATTGTATAGTACCTATATAAAATATATATAATTAAAACCATTTTCTTTGAAATTTACATTAATTTTTATTTAATATATAAAATGAATAATTATTATAGTTGTTGTCATTATACGTTAACACTAATTTGTAAAATTTCGTATGTTCTACGTTAAACGAATATAATCGTACGAATTAAACTCTCAACCATATAAAAATATTACAAATTACAATACGTCATAGGCGCAACTAGAGCCTAAATATTGGGGGTGCTAAAATTATGTACCTAACAAAAAATAAACCGTGCCCCTACACCATCAAGTGCTATTTCCCAATTATTTATGTCTTTATGAATCACTATTACAATTCTAATTAAACATATTTTATTATCCTAATAAGTAGACATTTACAATTTATATTTTTTCTAAGTTTCATGCAGTGTTATCAATTTATTATATTCATAGATTACAATATTATAAGACATTTGAACAAAATAGTTCTAAATAAAACTTTAAAACTTAAAATTGACAGTATTTTACTGTAATTATTATAATAAGACCTAAAGAAAACAAGAGGTGCTAAATATTAACTCAGGGGTGCTAAAGACCCTCTTGCGCCCCCCTAGTTGCGCCTATGCTCGAAGGGAGTATTTCATTTAACAAGTTCTCATCACTTAAAAACAACACTGGGGGGCAGTAATAACGATGGCAATATGTAATTTTTTTTTTAACTTTATGAAAAATTCAATCTAATATAATGTTTGTAATATAATGATGTAAATTTATTGTTAAAATTTTTTTCAGCTAATGGTCATTGTCGCCGAACCTTATTATTAATAATAAAAAAAAAATATTGTTATACAAGAGAATAAAAAAAAAATTATGTTATCTCTACAATTTATGCAATAATTATGATAATTTTATAATATAATATATTACAACAAATTTCTTATTTGATATTAAATATTTTTTTATTATATATTATTATTACAAACAATCAACACAAAACATAGTAAAAAACATCGACCATAAATTTATAATAAATAAATACGTGTTTATTTTAATTTATACTTATATACTATAATATTTTACTTCCATTATTAGTAGGTTAACAATTAAATAATTATATACATAATTTATAATATTACAAAATTAAAGAAATAAATGTTTTCAAATAACCTATTTATTGAAAACTATTTGAAAATAAAATGATTTTTTAAATCACTTTTAACAAAAATAAACAAATAAATAAATAAATCTGATAAATTAATTTCAAATTTCATTTTATATATATTATACATAATCAAACTACCATTTAAATGATTTAAAATAATTTAATAGCCTATGGTAACGATTGCTTTTCCTAATTTAAATACATATTTTCATCCAAATATTCGTTTTACACATGTGCAAAATATGAGTTTAGATTAAAATATATGTTTTAAATGAGAATAAACTTTTCAATAATTCAAGACATAATAAATTAAATTTAAATTTAAAAATGGTGATGATAATAATATATTTAAAAAGATAAAGGGTAAAAACATTATATGTTATCTTGGTATCAGAATTCAACATTCAGAATATATCAGCCATAGAAATTGTCTTCAAAAAATCAAAAATTGACTTTCTGATTTACCCACTATACAGATCACCAAATAGTAACGTTGTTTCTGCTCTAAATGAACTAAATGATACCATATTATACAGATCTACCATAATAACCCCTAAATATAAAATTATATTGGGTGACATTAATATTGATTTGCTTAAACCCTCAAAAAAGAAAGAAGACTCTTCTCTTATGATGGCACAGTTTAAGTTTTTACCATTAATCAAAAACATTACCAGACCTACCTCGAAAATTTGTATAGACCACATATTTTTAAAAACAAAATCCTGTAACAATTTGTTACCAATAGTTCTACTTCTACATACAAACATAACAGATCACTATCCAACGACTCTTAGTATAAGTAACTTATCAGATAACCGTAATAAAAGTCCGAATCCCTAGAAAGTCTTAAGAATTGATGACTTTAAGGTAACTAATCATATTCAAAATCATAATAGGTCGGAAATATTTGATTTTAATGATGTCAATTTAGCCTTACACTACTTGGTTGAAACTATATATAAAATTAAAAAAACTCCACAGAAGAAATAGCTATTTCATCTAAAACTAAAAAATTAAAGCCATGGGTCACAACTTCGACTATTAATTCTATCAGACAAAGAGATCGCTTAGCTTACATATTATTACAATTTAGAAAATTTCCTCTAAATCTGAAATTAAAAAGTTATTATATAAGATTTAGGAACAAATTAACCAATGTAATAAAAAACGCTAAAATAGCATAACTATAAAACCGAAATACTGAATTCAGGAAACAATATAAAACTTAAATAGAAAGTAATCAAAGATATAATTGCAAAAAATCAAAATCATTTTGAAAACTTAATAAAATTAAATAATGATACAACAGATATAAATAAACTAAATAGTACATTATCTAATCAATTTAATAATTATTTTGATAACGTGGCATCGAATTTAGTAGCATAACTACAAAAGCGAAAATTGAAAACACCCCCCCCCCCCTATTACTGCATCTGAATTAAATAATACTGAAATCGAATTTTCGTCATTTTTACATCTTTTTTTCTACCGATAAGGGTCAATTTTGTGAAATTGGAAAAATGACTTAATAAAGTAACAACAGTTACGCTATTATAATAACAGTAATGCTATTCGTGAAAGTCAGAGCATTTTTTTGAGTATAAGCAGACATTAAAAAGTAAAAAAAAAAAAAAGACTCACATCATTGTAATACCAATATATTCTTCGCTTCGCACAGAATCTAAAAATGCGTAGAATATTATTCATAAATTATATATTTATTAAATCATTTTTCATTATATTTGTCTTCATATTTTAACAGCTTTAAGTGTATTAAATCTAAAACTATAATCATATTTAATATTTATTTATTTATAATTATTTTATATTTATTGTATATAATATTTTGTTTTTTTCATAAATAAATAATATCAAATTATATATTCCGAATAATTCGTCGTCCTTGGTAACTAATTCGTCTTCGGTCAGAACAATCTATATAAACTTTTAAGTTGTTTAAGGACGTATGTCTGCATTTAAGCCTGCCTTTGCAATTATGGGTACATATCTTGGAGTGGTCTGCATGACAGTTGCAACCTTCGGTGTCATAGGTAATTCGGTGTCAATTTCCTATTATTAAATAATATATTTATGATATATTGATATACTTACTATTTATAAGTAGGACAAAATAAATAAATATAATAGAAAAAGGATAAATAAAAGATATTATCTTATTGTTTCTCAATACTTTTAAAATAAAAACGATAAAAGTATTGAAAACTCTATTGTAGCATAATGATTCATATCTTAAAGTCATTCCAAATTATTATAAAAACATCACATCTCAATATTTAGAGGTATTTTAAGTTAAAATTTTAGTAAAATATATATTTATTGTATTTTGTGTATATTTGGAGATTACTTTTATTATAATTCATGAATTTGCAAATGTTAAGCAAAATCGACAAAAAATATTGAAAATTATATTGATATTCAAATTGTTAGCAAAATATTTCTTAAGCCAGTTCGAATAAATTGATCGAATAAATCGAATAAAATCACATTTTTTTAATAAATGATTTATTATAGGTGTTTTAAATATACAAAGCAAGTGAAAAATTCAGGTGTAAAGAGAATAGTGTTGAATTGTAATCGGATTTAGTTGCATAACTACAAAAGCGTATAATTGGAAACACCCCCCCCCCCCCATATAACTTCATCTGAATTAAATAATACTGAAATTAAAAATAAGCCTTCCTAAAAACTAGAGTTAAGAGATCGAATAATAGAACGGATTTTTAAAATAACAGGTGAGCATTTGGAAACGAAGGGATTTCCAGATATAGCTAAAAAACTGGGTTGGGAGTCAGCTAAAATAAGAAAATGACCTTGGGAGAGAGAACTAATACAGTTTAAGGGCTTCAAGAATGGCATAATTTTCAGCTGTAAAAGAAGAAACATAAGGTAAAAGTCTGACAGAAGATTGGATTTGATGAAGAAGGAAATAATATGCAAATCCAGCGGAAGAAGATGAAACAGAACCATCGTAAAAACAAGAATGCTCGAGGAATAGCAATAATTGATATATTGGTTAAAAGGAGTATTAGTAAAACATGGGGGCATTAAGTGAAGTTCAGATGGTGTATTTCCAAGAAAATTGTGGTCAATAGTAAATGAAAGTATAAAAGTAAGAGAGTCATATGGGGTATTAAAAAGGGGGAGTTTGTCAACTTTAACCATATGATTGTATAAAGGAGCACAACATTGAATTAACGATGAGAGAAGAGGAATTAATTTACGAACAAACCTCCAATTGTTATTTACAGATATAAAAAGATCTATAATAGAAGAAGATGAAAAATGAGAAGACTTAAGAAGAAATTTCCCAGTAAACCAACGAAAACGATAATACCTTAAACGTCCACAACTTGTTTATTAAACATTTAGTATAAAATACCTATATTGTGTATAATATAGTAGCTAATTGATATTTGCAGTGGTTTTGCTTATTTTTGATACGTTCTATATTGTGTCCTTACTTATACAATAAATTTAATCGATTGTCAATAATAAATAATGTATTAATCCCAGTATTAATGTAATATTTATAATACGAGTATCTATAAAGTATACTAGTTTGATGATTATTTAAAAAAATATTTAATTTAATTGTTATTGGTATAAATCAATAGAAAATTTTGAATGAGTTTCTAGAAAATATGCGTACACTAATAAAATAGCCTGATTATTTCACGCAATATAATATTATTATTGGTCAACGTTGGAAAGTTGGTATTTTGATATATTGTGTGAATATACATAAATAAAAAATTCGTAGTATATAATTCGTATATTATATATATATATTAAAACATTTTTCATTATATTTGTCTACATATTTTAACAGCATTAAGTGTATTATAATCTAAAACTATAATAATATTTATATTGTATATAAAATTATACTTTTTTTCATAAATAGATGATGTCAAATTAAATATTTCGAATAATTCGTCGTACTTCGTAACTGAACGTCTTCGGTCAGAACAATCTATTCAATCGATCTCAAGTCTGCCCCTGCAATTACGGGGACATATCTTGGTTCGGTCGGCTTGACATACGAGTATGTTTCCTTCGGTGTCATAGGTAGTTCAGTGTCAATGTCTGCTGTTGCAATTATTGGTCCATATCTTGTTGCGGTAGGCATCACATACGAGTATGTTTCCTTCGGTGTCATAGGTAGTTCAGTTTCAATGTCTGCTGTTGCAATTATGGGTCCATATCTTGTTGCGGTAGGCATCACATAAGAGTACGTTTCCTTCGGTGTCATAGGTAGTTCAGT
>JAIUCT010000001.1:40366331-40380712 GCA_021307375.1 Tetraneura akinire | reverse complement strand
CAATCGCACTGTTATCTTCTATGTCCAAAATTTTTGAACGCCTCATTCTAATACACAAAAAGTCTTTCATAAAATAACCCGCCCAGAACAATTCGCCTTTAGACCTGAACATTCAACTACCTTACAACTAACCAAACTAACCCATCAACTGAGTCAAAACTTCAACAACAACTTGAACACCGCTTCTATTTTTCTAGACGTAGAAAAAGCCTTCGACCGCGTATGGCACGAAGGTCTTTTATACAAACTCTCACTAGCCAATATCTCACCCGTAATAATCACTATCATCAAATCCTTCCTCACAGATCGCACCTTCATCTCCAAAATCGAAGATTCCTTCTCGTCACTCAGACATATTTGAGCTGGCGTCCCTCAAGGATCCTGCCTCTCTCCTACCCTTTACTTAATTTACATTAACGACTTACCGACCGCTCCCAAAGCTCAACTCTCACTTTTTGCCGACGATACGATGTTCTTCACCTCGAACAAAAGCCCAAAACGAGCCACCATACAGTTACAACATCAACTTAACTTGGCACACAGCTGGTTTCACCGCTGGCGTATCAAAATAAACCCGACGAAAACTGTTAGCGTTCTTTTCGGACTCTCTAACACCACAAACCTACAGCCACTAAAAATCGACAACCATACTATCAACTGGTCTAACCACGTAAAATACTTAGGCGTCATCACCATCGGTCGCAAACTTACCTTCTCAAAACACATCACTGACATAACCAAAAAAGCTACCCGCGTCCGCGGCATGCTCTACCCCATACTTAACAAATCCAGCCCCATACCGACAAAAACCAAACTTACCATACTCAAACTCTACGTATCCCCCATCCTTACATACGCTGGCTCATCTTGGGCCCTTTTTATCGGTCCCTCCTACTGGAAACGCTTAGAAGCCGTTCAGAACATCGGTATCCGTACGATAACGGGCATGCCCACTATCGTCAGAAACTCGGTCCTCCTCAAATCAGCAAACTTTGAATCAATCCAAAATTCCATTAGGTCCCAAACCAAAACGATGTTCTACAAAACCTCTTTCTCTGATTTCGAGCATATCCGTCTCCTAGGGAAATCGTTCCCTCCCCCAACCACTAAAAGATCACCCAAACCCTACCCAATAACATGGTCCACCTCATAAGTTAACATACCACCCCATCACATCCATCCACTAGTAGAGGCTCAGCCTGGTATAGGTAACGGCATGGCCATCCCCCCAAAGCAAAGCAAAGCATCGGGTATCAGTCCTCAACCAGTCTTCAAACACATAACTACTCAATCGACCAACATCGAAATCGAAACAGTAACAGAAGACAGAAGACACGTCTGACACCCGACGAAATCGATCCAGACGACGAGCAACAACAACGATACCTTTTCAAGCAAGGTGAACCGCAGATACACCGACGCCGAAACTTCGCCAGAACACGGAAAACTCTATCGAGTATTTCCGTGAACTGACGCAGCTGACAACGACGAATATGGTGTCATAGCCACCGTAGCCGCACCCACTCGGCGAAGCACCGACCGACTCGCGGCAAGACCAGCGACGACCGCGGCGTGTCGATATCGTAATAATACGAACTCGACACCGCGCCGACCGTCTCGCGGCAGTATCGACGACGACATACGGAAACCAGCTTCGCAGCAGCAGGCACCGAGCGGACGACACACTACCGGCCCGGTATAAAGCAGCAACACCGCCGACCCGAATTCACGGAGGCCGAGCCGTGACAACAGCAGCCAGCCGTACGAGGCGGATCCAACCGTTGCAGTTCATTTTCACGCACCGGCACTGAGGAGTGCCCGATACCACCGGCGCGGACCAGGGACCAGCGACGACTTGATCGAAACCCCACAGGCGCTTACAACCCTAAGGGAAGTTGCCTGCCCGGGATCTCGGCCACTGTGACAGTCTTCCGAGCACGTGTCCGATCCCCCCACCCATAATAATAATAATATATGTATATTTGTTTCTATGTACATATTCCCATCATGTAAATAGCGAAGTTGCCGTCCGGTCGCTTAGTAAGCTTCACCGGCGGCGCTTAATACGCATTCCCTATAATTGTATATATTTGTAGATATTAATTTAGTGACGAATAAAGGAACGTGATTACTCAACATACTGCGTGGTCATTATTACACGAACGAACGGCTTATACAAGCCGCTCCGTATCAACATATAGGAACCATATAGGTACACATATAACACACAAATAAACACCCTAAAAATTTTTCTAGTCTTTAACTTCAAAATTGTTCGAGTTATCGTCAAATATTGAAATCGAATTCGTCGAAATTTCAGTTTTCGTGAAAAATGCCGTTTCTTCGTCATTTTTTTGTTTTTTCTACCGCATAAAGTCAATTTTGAAAAATTAAAAAAACCTACCTAAATAAAGAATAAACTACATCCAATTTTCTATTGAAAACCTATACTATTCGTAAATATCGGAGCATTATTTCTGGTTGAAAAAATGTCTTTATACATAAAAATAAGAAAAATCCATATAAATACTTTAAATATTGATTTTACTGAAATATCAATTTTAAACACCTATAAAAAAATTTGAGACAAGGGATTTTTCTACATTTTAGTATTATGTTAAGTAAATAAGTAATATATAAGTATACTTTTTCAGATCGTAATACCAAAAATTGCCAATTTTATCAAACATTATTGACATTATATTGGTACGTAAAAACGAGAATTTTGCGAAATATTCAAAGTCCTATATTTTGTAGAAAAATTAAACAAATGATTCCAAAATTTTACCACATATGTGTATATAAAGTAGTTACATGAACACCCAAAACAATTTTGAAGTCTTTATCTTCAAAATTGCCTGAGTTATCGTGAAATATTATTTCATAAAATCATTATTTCGGATCATTATTTCGGGTAGGTAGTAAAATAGTCTCATAATAAATAAAAAAAAAAGACACACATCATTGTTAAACCAATACGTTCTTTGCTTCGCTCAGAATCTAAGATGCAAAGGAAGGGATACAGGTGTAAAGAGTATATTGTTAAATTTTGAATACATGTTAAATGTATAGTATAGTGTTAAATGCAATGATAAATCATTATATTCAAAAAACGATTCTGAGCGAAGTACTGTCAGATTTGAGTATTTAGATGACTCATTTAGGGGTTTTATTAAATTATTTTTATTGAACGTAGAGACTGATAATTTAAAAATTTAATCCCTGCATATATTATCTAATGAACTTCACTCAAAATTGTTTTCACGAATGTAATGATTTATCATTGCATTCAAATTGGAATCAAAATTCAACACTATCCTCTTTACACCTGTATTCTTTCCACACCAGTATCCCTTCCCTTACTTTTTTGTAATATTTTTTTATGGAAATGAAGATTGCATGAAATTGAAAAGTATTAAATTGTTTAATCATATAAATTTATTTAATCAAAATCCATTTATGAATTTAATTTAGTTATTTTTTAATATACTAGCTGTTTTCATTTATATGTAATTCAATGTTATTTATAATATAGGTAAATAATATTTTTTTTTAAATTTATTATAGTATGCAGTCAATGCATGGCCATTTAGAATTACAAATAACGTATCTATGTATAATAATGTCCACGCAAAATTGCTTGGTTACAAAAATGACTAAGTACAAAATTGTCTAGTTAATTAAATTGCCAAATATAAATTGTTTGGTTACATGTAGATCATAAATAATCATTAATTATAGTATGTATTTAGAAAATTAGGGAAAAATGGAATAATTATAAGTTATATTATAAAAAGTAAAGTAAAAAGTATTCTATAATATTTATATTAATATAAATTATAATGCATTACATACTCGTATAAATATTATGAACTATAAATTGTATTAAAAATTGTTTAATGTAAGAGAAATTGTCTTTAAAAAATTTGTTATAGCTGGTATTCATTCCACCGTTTTTATAATCATTATATCTACCTATAGTTTATTTAATTTTTTTGCATATTAGAAAATATTTTTTAATTTTTTATTGGAGGTGGTTGACCAATATATCCCATTGTGCAACTTTAACATAGATTTTATTATTTATTATTTTAGATTTTAAGCAAAGTTAAAAATATATTGGTTATACAACGATGTGTATCTTTTTTTCATGCATGAAGATATTTTTTCTACTCGAAATAATGCTCTGATTTTCACAAGTAGCAAATTTTTCCGGTTGGAAAGTGGATGTAGTTGGTTATTTTTCAAATTTCTTAAAATTGACTATGCGATAGGAAAAACTATCAAAAAATGACGGAAAAACGGCATTTTTTATTAAAATTGATTTTTTGACGAATTCAATTTCAATATTTCACGTTAACTTAGGAAATTTAGAATTTAGAGACTTGAAAATTTTGTTGGTTATTGTTTTATATGTGATAAAATTTTGGAACCGTTACGTTAATTTTTCTACAAAATATAAAACTTTGAATATTTCATAAAATTCTCGTTTATATATATATATATATAATGTTTAATAAAATTGGCAATTTTGGGTTTTAATGTCTGAAAATTTTTTTATTTTTATTTAATTCAGCAAAAAACATTAAGACATATTTATAAATATACGTTTATATTACCACAATGAGTAATGACAAGTACTTTCATAATTTATATAATTATAATTGTAGACTAGTCACTATAGGTATATTCTAGTATATGTACCCATATATATATATATATATATATATATATAAATATATTATATTCAATTTAATGCGTGCTCCATAGTTGATGATCTATAAGATCTTTATAATTAACTATGGATATGAATACATAATGTTATAACTTTATAAGTATAATATTATATACCTACTTATAGGAGTATAAAAATTTAATATTATACGATGGTTAAGTATATTTTTATATAAAATAAAAAAATTATTTAACATTGGATATTATATTTTGAAAGCTATAATATTAATAACTAATAATTATTATGAACAATGGCATAATGAATACCTAATATTTACAGTAGGTAAGTAGGTATACATATTTAACATTATATATATTATAAATAGATACAGAACAGAAATTATAATTATTGTAGTTATTAAATAAATCATATAATGAACTTAGGGAGCGCAAGTCAAATAAATATATTAATTCATAACTAGTACTTACTAGATACGTACTTATCTATTTTAAGTAAACCCAAAAAATTGAATATTTATAATATAGGTAGTAGGTACATTTAAATATTTTCCAATTTCATGTTGTCAATAGCTTATTTTTAAATCATTTTTAGATAAGATTGACCATCGAGGCCGATATATTTTGTTGTTACGATGACAATGAATGAATAAAGAGGTCAAGAACACTTTGTTTAGCCAAATGTAAAAGCAATTATGTATTAATAAAATATATAATAATTTATTCATGGGTATTTAAATAATAAATCTCTCTAAATATTTCAAATATTCTCCTTGTTAAGTGAACTCATTACAGTATTGAGGCATTCCCTTGGGCTATTCTGGAGCATAAATATTAATTTTTCATTATGTTTATAATATATATATATATATTTTTTAATTTGTATTTTTTATTTATCAAAATGATTGCATTTGATACACAAATTCTCGACACGACACCCCGAGGGCTTTTGGCATTCAATTCCATATGGCATATATGGGATAAAACGATAAACGTAGTCTGAACATTTTTAAATGGATACTTCGAAAATAAAAAAAATTAAACAAATAATAATAAACAATTCCAATGAAACGAAAACCGTTACAGGTTTCTTCATCATAAAATATTGGCATTGTTCACCATTGACAATGACAATTAGGACACAATGCAATGTTTAAAAAGTATATCGGCGCCAAAAAAAGATACGCATCCGATCTGAATTCTCAATGGTTCCAAATATTGTGATCAATGACCAATAGCTATGTACACACCGTACTTCCAAACGCGTTTGGGGGGCGCTTCAAACAAGAATTCAATTGCACATTTTGTGATCCCTGAAATATTGGGTATGAGCCATACTCACGGCCACAAGTGAATTATAAGTTGTGTGGGCCAAAGGGGTGATCGATTCATTTAAACATTCAGTCGGTACTTTATTGGATTGGAATTCAGTTAAGGTTCGTGTGTTTGTATATTCAATTTCAGACGGTGTAAATATATTGATTTATTTTTATTTTATATAATAATAAATAGTTTTACTATATATAATAATATAATTTTATATTATAATATTTATTCTTTAGTCAAGTTACACGCGGAAATTAAACACGTATATTTATAAATAATGGCCGATCCGGATGCGCCTGCATGGATGATTGATGATGACGTCCCGGACTTCTCCCAGGCTACAGCGGACGATGATGAAGTCGTCGAAGAATCGCCGAGTTCCGGGGCTGCGGCTCAACCGGTTGAAGCCCCAAAACCACCAGCCGAATGGAGGAAAACCTACAAACTCGCCGTAAGTCGAATCATCCGGATCACAATTGTAGACGCATGATTTTTGCCCGTTATCATAATATTGTAGTAATATAACTTAATATTATATTATAGTTAAAAAAAACTCCAAATCTATAATGATACGTTTTATAATATTGGCGTATGTTATATCTGCAATATGCATATGTCTTGGTCATGTTTGAAGTTTTGAACAAATACCTACATCATTTTAATTCATCAATAAATTTTATTTTGTGTTAATACGACTAATGATCTCCGATTCAATGTAATCAATTAATTATGTACGTGAATATATTATACTAACAAAAAAAATCCACACCTTTTATAAAACATAATTTTAAAATTGTCCATTTTTTTTTTTTTAATTTTCTTTTAAGGCTCTAAATGTATATAATATGTAGTATATAATTTTATTTTGACATTGAAGATCGACCATTCTTACATATTATAATCCGAGCCACAGATTTTGTATGCCTTATAATATATAATATACGTTTATATGCGCGATTCGATAACAATAATTAAATATTATACTACGTTTTGTATTATAATAATTCCAATTCATTTATTAATATTATCGTAATAAATATTTATAATATGGAAAAAACTTAAAAACCTTCGCATTCAAAATGAACGTATAATTTATTAGTCAAATTTTCAAATAACGATTATATAATAATGTTGTGATTTCGACGTAATGTCGCAGATCGAAGAAAAGGACAGGCGCAGGATCTTCAGACACTGGGCCAGACCGACTAGGTTGCAGTACAACATATTGTACGATTACCAACATAACTATTACGACGATTATATAAGTTATATGGATAGACGTCAACGGGGATTGTACGATCCAGTGCCTGTGCCGCAGACTTGGGAGGAACGCGTGCTCAGAACGTGCACCAAAGATGGCCGTCGTCTTTCGTCGTCCGACTTCCCGCTGACCAAGTCCAAGCTTAACGACTACATGATCATACCGTCCATTTGCCGCGCTGACCACGATAAGCACTATTATTACAGACAGTACTACGACCAACTCATCGGGACCCCATGGTACGTATATTATAATAATAAAATTAAAAAAAAAAAAAAAAAAAAAATGATTTCTTTCGATTTCGTTCGTATCATAACAATAATGACGTGTCCGAAAAAATTTACAAAACGTTCGTTGAAAAAAAGAAAATAATCAGAATCAGAATTTTAAATCAAAATCGCCTCATTTAATATTTAAAACGCATATATTATTTTTTTATTAATACATATTGTAATGGACCGATGCGTTGATTTAATATTTTAACAAACGTCATTCGCGTTCCCTACATCGCGTTTTTAATTTTAATTAATTATTACAACATAATAATAATATTACGTTCACGAAAATAATTTTATACGTTGCATTATATTTAAAGCAAAAACATTTATTTATTTATTTATTTTTTGATCCGTACTAGTTATTGTTATAACAGCATTATTATTATTTGTACAAATAATTTACATATTATTACGTTTTAGTTAAAAAATTGTTTTTCATTTTTTATTATGATGATTTACGAGCAATGAACATATAAACATATATAAATTAATATCCTAAATTAAATTGCCGACTGTTAATCATAATTATATATTTTTACTATTTTTTATTACCAACCATAATTAATATTTAACTAGGTATCAAAATATTCTTTTAATAGATCTAATCACGTTGAACCGTAAATCATCGAGATGTTTACAACGTTAGCGTAATATTATAATAATTATTTGTGTTATTATACAAAATTATAATATTGTTGTTTAGGTATACCCATTGAAATGGACTTGAGGAATTTATTTATTTATTATTTATTTATTATTTATTTTCAGGGTCACATTGACAACATTAGGACGTAATCCTAATATGCTGAATGTTCCGCGGCCAACCATTAAAGACCGATTGCATGCTCAAAATATCTAAATTTATAATTTTGAATGCAGACGATACTTAGCTCAACAACAATAATCAAAATCTACATTGTACAACGTATTATATATAAAACTATCATCCGACCAACAAAACTGAATTTTATATCATTCGTACCTATACAACCACAAACCATTGTAAAAAAAAAAAAAAGAAAATTTATAATAATAAAATTAAATGTTAATCAACTGGTATTATTTATTTACTTAAAAAATAAAATTTACGAGTACAATGCTTTCTCATTCATTTATAATATTTTAATATTTATCTTCTCGCGGATTCTTGGATTTTATAGGTTTTTTCTTTGGCCATTCATCCATACATACATACACACTTACATATATACATGCATACGATAATGGCATATTGTTATTATAATTATAAAATATATTCAAAAACATTTTTGCAGGGTTAAACATTTTGAAAATACGCCACGACTGTCATCACCTGAATATTTACACAAGCACACTCCATATTTTATAACCATATAACAAAATTAATTTAGTGGGTGTCTACCTGCCAACATTCGATACGACGCGTAAGTAGGTGTGGGGCGTCTTTTGAGATATTCAGAGTATACATTTTGTCTTTTATTTCTAAAATTTTTCAATATGAATGATTGATTTGCACCGCTGTTTTGAATAATTTTTCAGGTACACATTATACTCATACTATAATATTACTTTAATATCAGTTTATCAAACCTAACCTAAATGCGTATAGTTCATCTTCATACATAATAAAATTATGTAAAACTGACCAAGTCGAGATAACATAATTGACCAGCATTAAACGTTTTGTCTGAATTTAAAAACAGAAGTGTCGTTCTGTAGTGTAAGTATAGGTAAAGCGTATAGGTACTATACGTCTATTATACGATATTATACAATTATTAGACAATACGATGACGATATGTTTTTAAGAAAATAATATTAAAGTCAAATTTGAATACAAACAATTTTAATTTGTTGTGTACACCTCTTAACCTGTTAAATAATTATATCTTATAATTTATATTATATTTTATGCCGGATATGCCTACGCGTTACTTTTAATACGTTATATCAGTAAACAAGATTTTACTTAATTTATACTTATAATAGTCTTAAGCATATAGGTATAGGTATTATAATTTTGATTAAATTTAACGAATAATTTTGGTAAAATTAAAATATTATACGATTGTTTTTGCTACTCATGTCGTATTGCAGTTTAAATAACAAACATTGTGCCAAATCTACTCGATAAAATTTTTTGATCTGCATGTCGCTGCGCATCATATTGCATGTTATAATTAGGTAATATGTATCGTTAACAGAAAATATGACGTGATGCAATTCGATCGAAAATAAACAAAACATTTCTCGACTATTCAATATATATTATATTTCGACTATTCAATACAACACGTTGTAATTTTTAATTCATGGCCAATTTTTTTTTTTTTTTTTTTGTCACAATTTAAAACGCTATAATAATATTTAAATTATCAAAAAAAAAAAAATACCTACTTAATTTATTGTATAATATTTTTCAATTCAGACATTGTTTCTGTAAAATATTATAAAATGTTTTTTTAATATTGCGTTCGTGACGGATAATTATTATTTATAATATTATACGAGTATTATGATAACGTATTCATTATACACATATAGTCGTTTATACATATTTAACGTTTTGCGTTACATTATTGGTAAA
The DNA here is from genome assembly GCA_021307375.1 of Tetraneura akinire. Classification (NCBI taxonomy): domain Eukaryota; kingdom Metazoa; phylum Arthropoda; class Insecta; order Hemiptera; family Aphididae; genus Tetraneura; species Tetraneura akinire. Next base: position 40,370,589 of record JAIUCT010000001.1, on the reverse strand, counting down.
AACAAATGCAAAAAATAAAAATTTTAACAAAATTTGAGCGCGACGTATTTTAAGTTTGTATTGAAATGAGTATCAGTTATTATTGTTTTATAATATCCATTCCTCACGTAGATTAGGTCTCAACGAAACCTAAATAAATACAAAAAAAAAAGAAATAATAATAAAACGAAATAAATTTAATAATCGAAGAAATTCAATGCGAAATGTATTTTTCCATTTTTATCAATTTTGAGTTACACAATATAATGTTCTTACGAGTAAATATATGCCAAAACGCTATTTTTCACGAAGAAAAACGTAATTGAAAATGTTTTTTCACTCGAAATATTAAACTATTACTTTATTTAAAAATTTTAAAAGGTTTGTTTTGCATTAAAGTTCTTCAATTGTACATAATTTGACGTGAAACGTATTTCTATGAAATTTAATATTATCATATACTTATTATTATTATTATTATTATTATTATTATTATTATAATATTATATTTTTGTGAGACGAAAAGAAAGCGCGACGAACTAAAAGAGTGAGAAAGTGTACGTGAGAGTAATACAGGATTTATTATGAAAAATGACGGCATATGTTTTGGCGCGATTCTCTTAAAACGACACTTTTTTCGATGATTTTTTCTTCAACGTGCTGACTGATTCGGTGAGCGCTTCGTTGTCGGCGAACAACGCTTTAAGGTTGGCTGACCGCAACTGACGGGCCGCATCCCGTTCGGCAATACCGTCCAACTCGTTTTGTATGTCCAACAGACGGGCCTTGGATTTTCGAGCCCGGGCAGCGGCCGCCAATTCGCCGGCGGATTTTTCATCTGCCGCGTCTTGCAGCTGTGCCTTAAGTGCGGCCGACCATCGGCTGTTTGCTTGCTGTTCCGCAGCGGCTGCCGCGTCGTCTGTGTCACGGAAAAACGACTTTGTGCGTTTTTTGAATATTTCTTCCTCTAATGCCTCTTGTGATTTGCTATTCAAGCCTACCGTGTCCAGAATCTTTTCCGCGTAGTTGAGCCGTGGTCTTGGCTTACCGTCTGACGCGAATCCGTTGAACGCCGACTCAAATTCCTGTTCTAACGACGCCGTCCTTGCGGCTGCCGCCTGAGCCGCACGAGTTTTGCGCATCGCCGCCACCTGTAAACGTATACATAATACGTATATAATAATAAAATATTTATATTTTATAATATTTATTACTATTTTTTTTTTTCAGGTGAATTGGTTCTATTATCGAATCATTTATATTTCAAAAATAAACTATAAATATTAATTATTTAATTATTTTAATTTAAACATACCTAATAAAATAGGTACAAATATCAAACGTTATTCTTGTATAAATATTGTGTTATGACTTACGTTTTGCAATACGTTGAGAACTATATATTGCTTATATAATAATATTATTGTACCTATTATATTATAATATTATGATTTATGATTGATTATATAACAATAATTTGTTGTTGTATTCAATTATTTTGTATACATTCGCGAGTAGTATATATATATATATATAGTCGAATCGAGTTCGTATAACTTATAAACATTAATATTACTGACTGCAATAATATGCGCAATACGCCAATACTGTTAAAATATTAAACTCTAAAGTTTAATTAATTAAATATAAACATAATTATTCATAACTGCCAAAATGGTCATCACTTGTTGAGTTGTCGTACCGTTTTTAGGTTTAATGTTTTCATATTATTATTATAATTATTATTATTTTTAATATTATTATAATTATTATTATTACTAATTTAATTTATAACCTATTATATATAGGTATTAATATTATTATAAAACTTAGGCAGACATGTATTGAATATTATTATATTCATTGCGTCTGTCGCGACTTTCGTTACTATGGTTAACAATATTTATTATACCATTATTGATTTTATAAAAAAAAAAAAAATAATAATGTTATTTGGCCTAGATTCTTATATATGGTCATAATAAGTTTATTATGTTGTTTTATTGACACTAATAAATTAATTAAACGTTCCAGATTTTACCGTTCTGTGTACCTTCTACATTTCTATACTGCATTACTATCCTTTCGGTTACATTATATGATAATTTATAAATATTTGATTTTATATTTAAAAATAACGTGTAGAAACCATTAATTTGCAGGAAGTTAGCGTGATAATACAATATATTGATTATTATTCATTGTTTGTTTGAATGAAAAATCAAATATAATTTAAATATATATTTTGTAACAATTACCTAGTAGTTATATTATAATTTATAGGTAATCATTATTATGTATTAGTTAGTATATTTACTACCTAATGAATTTGATAAGCATTTGGTTTATTGTATGTACACTTATATCTTGATATTGATAATTATTATTATTATTATTGATTAGGTTATCTTATTTAATGTCCTTTCGATAATAACATAAATTAAAATCATTCGCATTCAAATTTGTAATTTATATCAACCCTATAATTATAAGTTATAAAATAAAACAGTTAAGTATTTATATTCTGATGAATTAATAATAATTTAATTCACCATAATATATTATATGTATTGTTATTAATTAAAATAATTTGTTATAAAGCAAATAAAGTTCAAAACTAAATAATAAAAATAAAAATAAAAATAAATATATTTATATTATTTTCTAATTATGAAATAAAACAAAAATATAAAATATTATTCAATTCAAATACAATTTAGTTTTGTAAAAATAAAATATAGTAATATTTGTTTGATTTTAAAGAATACACAATTCATATAGGAAGCTAGGAACTATAGAACTGTATTTGGAAGATAAATTTGGAAATTATGTTATTTCTTATATTGGATAAAATGGATTTTATTCTCCTTTTAATTTTTATTAAATCGACAACAAGGAAAGTTTCGTATTTATTGCCAAAAAATTTCATTTCATGCCGCAAAAGAGTACCTAATATATATAGAACTGATTCAGAAAATTGTAATAACATGTTTAAGCTTTATATTATTATTTATTATGCTATGATATAAAAAAAATGTTTTACTAATTTCATTTATTTTAAAATATCTCACGATTTTCGTCATAATACAGTGAGTCATAATAATAAATTGATAAATATATATAGGATATGTTTTTAAACCATCCTTGTATAACGTGTACCGAACGCACTTATATAATGTATACATTATACATAAGAAGTATAAACATAATGTAAATCATTATTTTATTATTTTTACTCTCGCATAAATATTTGAAAAAAAAAATAAAATACAATGCCAGAAATAGATGTTAAAAATAGGTATATATCAGACTTTCAAACACTATATGACAGTATGACATCCTTTTATTTTGGGTATATTCCAAGGTGTAAATTACACGTTTTTTATGATCTAATTATCTAACCTTCTTATAATTCTCAATACTTTATCTATATGTAATTTACGATTTACTTATACTACGTTTTTAACATTTTTTTTACCCTAATCGATACTTGATAGGGTACTTATTTACAGGAATCACCGATACTAGGAATTTTCCAATGAATCTAATTTAATATCGCATTTATGTCGCATGTAATCATTATTTGATTATATATCACATTGATACCTGTGAATGCGTTCGGACAGAAAAAAAAATCATTATTTAACGATAAATTGATATAAAATAATGGGATTATTTCACCATTTCCTGGTAGGAAATAAAAAATAATTTGGTACCTAATTCATTACGTGTCTTAAATTGAATTTTAGTAACTATTATAATTAATAAATTATTCTATTGGGATGTACTAACTAATACATAAAGGTAAACGTTTAATAAATTACCTATTTAGCAGATAACTTTGCACTATGAAAATGCCATAATTGTTAATGATGTATGTTAGAATAAAAAATGTGACAACATTTATTATTTTATTTTTTAATTAGTGTAAAATTAGTAAATTTCAATCGTTATAAAAATAATATAAAATTTACACTGACGTTTTTTTTACTAAGAATAATATAAGTATTATTATATTTTATATTATATTATTATTATTATTATTATTATTATTATTATTATTATTATTATTATTATTATTGTTATTATTATTATTATTATTATTAATATTATTATTATTATTATTATTATTATTTTTATTATTATTATTATTATTATTATTTTTATTATTATTATTATTATTATTATTATTATTATTATTATTATTATTATTATTATTATTATTATTATTAATTATTATTATTATTATTATTATTATTATTATTATTATTATTATTAT
>JAIUCT010000001.1:40323457-40366321 GCA_021307375.1 Tetraneura akinire | reverse complement strand
ATTATTATTATTATTATTATTATTATTATTATTATTATTATTATTATATATAGATACATAATATAATGGTACAAAAATATACAATTTATTTAATATTGATATAAAGTTACATAAAAAAGTAACAAATTTTAGACGGCTTTGTTAAATGTTAATACTATCGTGAACAATAATTATAAATTAAAATGATTAATGAATATTTGAATTACATTTGCATTTCAATTATAAAATTATATGCGTCCATCAAAAATGGTATCACTTATCGTATTATAAAAAATGAAACAATACATATTTTAATTTATTATACCGTTAAAAATAATAAATATATTCAAATTAATTCCAACAAAAATAAAATTAGTAAGGTATACGTATATATTATGTCTTAAGTAGGTAATATTTTTAATAATTATTAGCGTTTAGATATAAATAACATATTATAAATTTTCTTAAATGAGATAGGAACTCGTTTGTTTAAAAAAGAAGATAATATTATGTTATGATATGAACATAAAAATAATATAAATTCATATAAAATTTATAGTTATCTAGTTGTATTCTATTTTGAAAACATTATACTAATCTAATTTTAAATTTTAGTAATCAAAAATTACAGAATAGAAAATAATATAATATATAAACTTATACTGAAAAATTAAAATATATTTGATTAAAATTCTCCAAAAAGAAAAGAATATTCCCAGAAGTTTTATAAAATAGATATTATTCAGATTATGGTGAAGTTAAAAGAAAAAAAAATGTAATATCAATTAAAATAAAACTTATTAATAAATTATTAAACAGTTGAAACAGTTGAAACACAATAATGATATTACGAAACTTCAATGTTTGTATGATATTTAATTAATTGATTTATTTTCTTATACCTACATTATTTACATTTAATTAGTTAAAAACTAATATTGTTTTATGAGTTGTCTTTCAATGTATTATAGTCACTATAATATAATTAAATTTCGTTTCTTTTTTCGGTTTTTATTCCAAACGTACAATATAATTGTTATTTATTTATATTAAATTCCCAATTTTTTTTAAAAAAATAAAGAGTAAACTTTATATAGAATGGCTAAAAATATAAATATTGAAATTCAAGTTTTTTAGGAACCCAATTAAAAAAAACAAGACTGATGTAATTACTAATCAGTCAATCATCCCTCTCCATCGTCCGCATTAATAAATTAATGTGAAATATCTATAGTAAAAACTATTCATCCGTTTTAGATTCGAATAAAAAACTGGTCGATAATGCAAATTGTAATTTATATAATACGTAATGCAGAATAATTCTAAATGGCTTAATGCGTACCTATTATTTTCCAACAACTATATTATAATAAATCGTAATGAAATAATATAAAATAAGAGTATTTATATATAGTTTACTGAAATCGATAATAATTAAAGGAAAGTAAAAAAAAAAAATAGACTATAATGTCAACCTGCGACCTTACTCAAATTATTTTGTTGCTACTATTAAAATACGTAATATAATTATTATTTATATACATAATTGCCCGTTCCTAAAAGTACATTAAAAAAAAAAAAAAAGAAATTCAAAGCAATCGCTTTATTATCGAATAAATCTTATGTTAGTCTTATTAATCTTAATGTAATCTTATCATATCTGTTTGTATATTAAAATTATATTATATACTTATAATGTTATAATATCGCTCACTTCTTGTTCGAATTCGTCATCGGGCAATGACAACCTGGAGTCGGATCCGCTACGCCGCGACCGTATCGGTGACGACGCCCTGTAGTCGTCGAAGGCCGACGAGCTGAACAAATTGCTTTTGGGGGTTTCGTAGAACGAGCTTGTCGTGGCCGGTTTAGGAGTTGACGCACCGTAATACTTGCGGTCAAGGTGGTCCATCATGGGTTTATAATAACCCTCGCCGATATTGTAATTACAATCGTACACCCGAGTCCGGGGACGGCTCAACAGGGTCCGTCTTTCCGACATGCCTAAGTGGACCAAATTATATGTTACAAATTTTAATAAAAATTATTGCATAAAATATAAAAATAAAATATAAAATTGAGTATTTTCCAATTTTTCTTTAAAACCGTACATATTATAACAAATGACGAGAAAAATGGCAAATTTATTCACAGACTTCGTTTCGATTTTAACATCTGTACTTAGATAACATTATGACTAAATTGCAGTATTGTAATTATTATTGAAGTCTTCTTCCATCTCGAACTTCGAGTATTTTTTCGTTTTATATATAAATATATTATAACATTTTACATTTTAACGTATATAAATTTTCTGGAGTAGAATAAAACTGGTATTTTTTTTTATAGTATTCATGTATTTTATACTCGAGCGTTTGTAATAAATTATTTTAACGATTTAAATTTTAATACTTTCATCTATTTTACCCTGCAGTTCTTACTCAGTCACAGATTTTTTTATATAATGTTTTAAGTTTAATTATATAATATACAGGTACGATTTTGTAAACAAAATGGATAAAACATAATAATATATTCCCGATTTAATGAATTTATTAAAATTTCATTTTAATTTATTCCATTAGTTAAATATATTTAAAAATAATTTATTGCAAGTTTATAAGTCAGATAAAAATAGGAAAGTTGTTATAGTAATGATTATTATTATTATTATTAATTTAAATTATAAAAATAAAGAATAGCCTTGAGGTGAAAAGACAATAGACGTGGAAAAACGGTATGGAACATAAAGATAATAACATTATATAGGCATATTGTTTACTAATAATGTTATAAAATATATGTATAGTAAATATTTTAATTAACTATTCTGTTCATTAAAATATTTTAATTTAATTTAATATAGGTATAAAAAAAGAAACTATATCCGTTAAAACATTTTCAACTAAAATATTATGTTAATATTATGTTTTTGGCCCAGGAATAAAAAGTTATATACAATTTTATTTATTATTTAATGGTATAAATGTATAAAAATAATGACATGTAAAAACATAAAAGTTTATTTCATTATAAAGGTTTAACGGGAACTGATTTCGATAACTAAAAAAACTAATGTATTTACGCTGTACTTAGATAATGTAATAGTAATTTATTTTAATTAAAAATTAGCGATGGGTTTTATTTTTTTTTATAAATATTTAAATAACTTCTTATTTGTATTATTAAAAATATGTTTACAATTCACAAGAATTTTTAGTATAAAACGAATAAAAGCAGATAATTTTATTTTAATTAATTTTAGTCCCGTATATAATAATCATAATAGATTTTTTTTTTATTCTTTTGTTGCATATATAAAATACTTTATTCATCCTAAATATAAAAATAACATATTAAAATTATGAGATATGATAGTTATTTGGTTAAGTAACATGTTTTATTTCTAATAATTTAATTATTTTTGTATATTGAAACTTAAAAGGATGAAAATGTAAATATAATTTTATTCCAATAATTTATATTAATTTTTATAAGAAATAAAAAAAATCATTTTTAAAATTAATATTTGTAAATACTATACTTAAATAATGATTTAGTCATTAAAAATATTATTATGAATAATGATAATGAATAAATTATCTAATTTAATAATGTATTAATTATTATATTATTATAATTTATAATAATATATTTTTTTGTTTTTCATATTGAAGTGCATAGTATAGGTAAATCATTTATGTATATTAGAATGTATTGTAGATTGAAAATGTTGATTATAAATTCATAACATGTAATTATGTTAAGTTATTGCAAATATTTGCAGAAGAATGTAAATAAAATCACTTAAATTTATATACCAAATTTTAATACAAAAATAGATATTAGTCAGTTTTATCTACTCTTCAAAATAGTAATTATGTAGTTTTCTTAGTATGTGAAATATAAGCTAAAAGTAACACCATTAATTATTTATAATGAATAAGTATAAGAAATAAACGAATTATTTATTTATTAAAGTTAAATTTGAATGTTACTAAAGGACGTATATATTACTGTATAGAATGTTTGTACATAAACACACGTATACATTGTATATATTACTGTTTAGTACTTCTAAGATGGTAAGATCCATAATTTAAATTTTCTAAAATAGCATCTTAGTAAAAGTATTTACAAAAATACGCTCAAAGAATGATTCCTGTTATGCAATAACATCAAATAATAAAGTTAAAAAAAAAAAAAAAAATAGTAACTTTAAATTAACATTTAGGTATATAGGTACAAGAAATGTACTTAAATAAATAAAAAATAATTTTATACTTTAATTCAGTACCTATATTTAATTTGTTTATTTTATTTTTTTACGAAATATACAGAATTATTGTTGTATAATAATATAATAATAATAGATTATTCAATCCTTTGAAAATATATAGTGAATTTTTGTTATGCTTTATTATTTTTTACACTTAGCCAAGTGAAAAATTAAAATTAGGTATTATTATTTTTTTTTATCACTTTTCATATTTATAAAAAAATATTTTTTTAAAAGTCGTTATTTTGATAACGACACTACAATGTGGGTAAGTGCGTTTTAATATTTCATTTAAACAAAAATAGCATATTATAATAAGAGTATTATACTTTATACATTTCACAGGGTAATGACTTAAATATATATTGTATATAACGTCTTAATGGTCATTATTTTCTGAATAATATAAAATAAAATTTATGTTTTATACACGTATGTATGTTCTGGTTTTCAATCGACAGAAAAACGTTACATCCTATATACAAAAAATAATATAATATTTTAAAATAATAATACTCGTATGTAATAAATTGTCAAATTCAAACCCATCTTTCGATTGAGACAAAAATCAAAGAACGAGAAATTGAAAATTAACCAGAAGAAAGTTAAAAAAAAAAATTAAATTTGCTCAAATATTACTGTTGCCTGTAACGCCACATTGATAAAGAGTTTATAACTGAACCTTTTCGTTTGCAAAAAAACTAAGTACCAATACTTAACATACTTAAACTACTTATAAATACTAAACATTATGGGCTTGTATGCACCGCATTCGCGTCTAAGACCTAACCGATACGTGCATTTTTGTTGTTAAAAATGTAAATAAGAATATATTTTGATATCGCACACTAGTTGCGATCAATGATCGTTAATATTGTATTATTATATTGACGATATAATATTAATTATTTTAGTCCATCGAACGAACATAACGATTTATTTGTATATACTCGTATAATAATAATATTAATTATTATAATACAGAAAACAAGATGGGACGCGATTGACGAGCCGGCTTGACCCGGAAAGTTTGCCAAATGCTAGTCCGAATTTATAATCCGGTGGTCACGGCGCACGACCGTAAAAAACGCTATTTATAAACGTAAGGCGAAAAAGAAATCTATCACCCGGCAATATTGTGGTCCGCTCCTCCGCGTGTCCTGCGATGAAAACCGGCGCGAAAAATATACGCGTAGTAATTATTTTGTTAATTATCGCCATATTATCACGAACGGTTACCTCATAATCGTCTATAAGAGTGGCGAATTCTTATTAGTCAACAACTATTATGGTGACGCCACGTCAACGTTTAAGTTAGGTCGTACGAATAGTATTTTTTTAAATTTTTTTTTAACCTCATTTCTGTCTTAAAATCGAAACGCTGATCTATATACTCGATATATAACCAAAATGATTATGACGTTATTATTATCGAAACGATTACGATGTTATTATTATCAAGTGAAAAATGTAATTTGGTATATTTATTATCTCCCAAAATATTACGTATATACCTTATTATTAGATTAATTATTACACTTACCTGGTGTTGAAAACGAGTTCGCAATTAACGATTAACTATGTCGGCTAATAATATATGAGCGTTGATAATAGTTTTTAATAATTAATAATAATATTTTGTAATTATTTGTATGAATTTATTGAAACAAATACCAATATACAACGTTATGTTATACGGTTACCAAAATGTTTCCTACGGCGGATTTGATGGACGAAATGGCACTGAGTTATACACGTAGGGGTCCCTTATGAGTCCTTCACCGACGTCCGTCCGTCAGTTGACGTGTTGCCAATAAATTCACACTGGCCGGTTGCAAAACAAACGCCCCTCCGCCGTGTTCAGAGCTCGAATTTCGCACGGCCAAAAGTCACAAAGACGATTAAACGTTTAACGACAATAACAAATAAAAACGTTGTTTTTTTTTCATACGCTTCCTATTGGGTGCTTATTTAGAACATTTTTTAATTACTCATCTCCGTTATGAATAATTAAAAACAATTTTACTTCTAAAGTAATACTAATACCGGTTATTTTGTAAAAATATTTCACTCTCTGAAAAAAAAATACCCAATTTCTAATTGAATAGTATTTTATATACAGGTAGGTAGTTTTTCTAATAAATAAATTATTATTAAAATGTATTAAAAAAATCATTCTGATTACCTGTGAATTATCTAATATTATTTTTAACATAAATTATTATGCAAGTATACAGGTATTTAGGCATACGGTATGCACTATACTCATTAAAAATATTATATTTTAGAAGTATTAAGATATTTTTTCCATACACTTTTTTTTAAATTTACTCTAAATAAAATATGATTGTATAATTTATTTAAATAAATTTAACAATTTTTTAACCGTATTATGTAATGCAAACCAAGGATAAGTATGGGGATGTTTTATATTCATGATAAACTGATTTTAGTGGGTATTTGTTGGTGCGAAGTCGTAATGAGTAGATTAGTAAGAAAAACAATGTTGTTCGTGGATTATACATTGAAATGTATATTTGATGTATACTTTTATATTACATTATAGATTAAGTATATATATATACTATGTAGTATATATTAAGTTTCGATTTCTCTTATTATATATTTTAATATGTTATGTAATAAAAAGTCTTACCAGATACAAACAGCGTACTACTATTTTGTACATATTATTTATTTTAATTGGTAGGTAATATTTATATATTAATATTACATAATCTAAAAATTACCGACAAATATTAATCGTGCAATAAAAATGTTATTTACAAAATATAATAATATAAATTTAAAAATAATTTAACTATATTATAATATTTATTTTTTAATCATCTATACAGGATAATGGATAGTAACTTTAAATTGTCGGACAAACGCTTAATGTAACATTTCCTTGTACCATCTGGGTCGGGAACTTCTTAATGATATGTCTATTAGACATATGGTCAACTACCTCGATATTCCGTATACATCCTAGGTATTTGCTAGTTTGACTCCTAGGATGACCACCGATGAACAAGGATCTTCCTATTGAAATGTTGGATGATCCGCCTTTACCATATTGATCTGGCGTTGAAAATAGATTATCTACACCTAATTGAGCGATATTTTTTCTTTTCACAGCTATAAGAAATTTAAAAAAAGGACATTAATAAATAATTAGAATAACAAAAATTATAGATTTTTTATTTTAATATATATTCAAAATTAATGTAATTTTCTATAACCAACAAAAATACCATTCACCATAAAAATAAATATTTTATTGCATCTATAATTTTGAAGTGCATATTTAATCATATAAAAAATATTAAAGTTATTACTGACCTTTAATTGTATGCCATAAACCATCACATAAGAAGTAAGGATAAGCTGGTGTATAGGAAGCAGAAATTGGGCCTTTGCCGATATCCACCGAAAATGATATTGTTCCATTTTTCATTTCTAATATTAAATAGCTTTTCTTATTTGATTGAACTGACATCAATACTCCATCAATACTTCTTGGTTTAATTTCCATTGAAATTTCCATTTCTTTGCCAACAATAAATTTTTCAACTGTAAAATAAATTTATTAATAAATTAATATTAGATGCAAATTACAATAAATTATATTTATTATTACATAATCTAATATAGCCGCCATTTCCATAAAAGAATGCCCCTTCTTCAACTTTTTCAGAACATCTAGATACACCAGGTTTGCGATTAGGTTGGCTTAAATCTTGTGAATGCACTTTAATTTTACGAAGACATCCTACAAATGTTTCATTCATTCCCTAAAAATTATGAATAATTATTATTTTTTAATTTTAATTTTTATATAATATTCTTACAATCAATTCAATAACTTTTGCATAATCTGTAGGATTAGTGCCTCCATAATAGAATGGCGGAGCTGTATTCAATGTGCAATCTTCTATGGTTATGGATCCAATTAATGTATTATCAACAAATAATTGGCCTAAACTATTAGATATAGTCCATTTGACAGAATGCCATTCTCCGTCATTTATTGGCATTTGCGCTATTATTGTTTGTGGTGTATTACCACAATTAACTATATAGTAAACCTGAAAAAAAATGTATTAAAATTTTAACTCAACATTATGTTTTATCATATATTACTTTTCCTTCCATTAAATAAATAGCCATAACATCATTGCCAACCGGTTGACGTGTAAAGAATACTATACCATCAGCATTAATAGTCTTTATGTCAACTGACATCTCATTTTTATTACTATTACCATTTGTTGGTAATGAATCATATTCTAACCTACTTCCCAACATATTTCCTTAAAAAAAGTAATAATGATAAGACCTAAAATTAATATTGAAGAATAAATATTTATATAATACCAAATCTAAATCCACTATCTTTATTTAAATTAGTGTCATGCTCTGGATTTACTGGTAGTGCACATAAACCTATAGGAGGCGCATGTTTAGTTGTTGTTTCATCTGGAGTAACTATTGGAGAAAGAGTAGTTGGTAGAATAGATGTCATGGTCGTTTCTATATCATCCTGTAGTGGTGGTTTTGGTTTTACTACAATTAAAATTATTTTTTATAGCATATTTTTATAATAATTTAAACGTTTTTTTAGGTACTTGTATTGTTACGCTTTGGCAGTCTGAATCCAGATATTGGTGGTCCTGTACATCTGCCAATCGTAGCGCCTGGTATTTCAGTAAGCTGAGCAAAATTAATTATTTTACCATTAAATGTTACATCACCAATACAACCAACAAACGATGGGGATATTGAAGCAGCTGCATCAACGTCTGATGGTACGCCTCCAAAGAAAAAGTCTGAGAAGAGGAATCTAACTGGATTTGGAGGATTATCAGATCTAAACAAATTTTAGTTTTAACTATAGAGATCATAATATTTTGTTAAAATCATAACATACTGAAAACTATCATAATCGTCCACTAGTAATAAAAGATGTTGATTTGTATGCGCTACAAACACCACATGCCATTGGTCATCATCATATCGTGTAGATTGTGTGGATGAAACTTGAACACCTCCACTTTTAAATGTTAAAATTCCAGATGCCATTCGTAATGAAAAAATAGATGGTCCATTTACACCATATACTAGTAGACCATCAGGTTGATTGGTTTTAAATCGTAAAATTAAATCAATCATACTATCTGACGTAGTTGCATTTGGCCATTTAACATAACCTCTACTACCAGATTCGAATGATACAAGACTGGCAACCTGCATATCCATCCGATATTATAAATACTACTTAAATTTATATAGGTGAAATATTATCTTACTTTTTCTGAACATCCAGAAATAATACCATACGCATTAACATTTTTATTAAGGTTTACTTGAATTGAATCAATTTGTACTGTATCTAAACATCCATCAAAATTAAATTTGGTTACATCTTTAATATCATGATATCCTGGATAACCACCAATGTACAAGTGTTCAGATACCTAATTAATTATATTTTTTAATAATATTTTGGTACAATTCTAATAATAATTAGTAATTTTTATATAAATATTAAATATAATATATTTCAATATACACTATATATAATAATTTTCATCATTTAACCGAAATCATTTACTAAAACTACATATTTTTCTATTGATTAATTAAATAATAAATTATATTTAGTATAAATGCAAGATAATTAATAAAATGCGCACCTGTAGATCATTTGTAGAGCCATTGCATATTCCTGTGTCAATGTATTCTCCATCCACTTTCAGTACAGATTCCTTACCTATTCTAGTTGCCTCTATAGTGTGCCATTTATCGTCATTATACATAGTTGGAGAAATAAATGTCAACGTATCCTCACCCAAATTCAGCTATACCAATTAATATCGTTTATAATTACAATAGTTTAAATAATTATGTCCTATAAAATACTAACCCTGTATACTATACTTCCTCCTTCCAATTCAATAGATAGGAATGTATTATCCTTAAATGCTAAAAATATTAATCCATCTGTAGATATAGTTTTTATACTCAAAAGTATGGACGATTTAGATTTCATTTGGTAAAAACGAGATTCTAAAACAACAAATCCTTCACCATTCATTCGGAATCCAGATATACTAGATGGGTTTATAAATTTATTTCTATAAATAAATAAAATAACTGTTAATTTTTATTTCTTATTTTATAAATAAAAAATGAGTATATAAACGTGTAACCTTTCGACTGATCCATTATTGACACCCGAAGAATCTACAAAGTTCCAAAGTCCAACAAATGTATTTCCAAGCATTAAATCTTCAACTCTACCCTCTAACGATAGTTCAACAATGCCTGTTTGAGCTTGGAATGTAGCAGGTAAACCTCCTACATATAACTTTGAATGGTCTTTATCTAAATTTAAAATAGAGGAGTTTCCGGAAAGAATTTGTTCTTTGGCGTAAGTTATCTCTTTAGAATTAGAGCCTTTTCCTAAATCTTCATGTATAATTAACTTTACTGTCTTACCAGTTCTAAAATAGAATAGAAATAACAATCAATCATTAATTATATTTTAATTTATTATATAATAATTTCATTAAAATACCTTTCAACAGTGACTTTATACCATTTATTGTCTGAAACTTTTTTGTCACTGACAATTGTTGAAATACCCGAGCCAATATCCATTAATAATACTAAATAATCATTTTGAACTTGCAATGCCATGAAATCATCCTATGAAATATATATATATATATATTTGTTAATTTTTATTATATTTTAGTGAACAACTATAAAATTACAGTTTTAGCTCTTCTCATTCTTCGACTAGTACCGACTTCATTTCCAAGATACATAATAAGACCATCAGATTGATCTGTTTTAAAGTATAATGATGCTAGTGTGCTAATTCCTTGTTGAGCTAAATTATCAGGATTACGAAGCTCAAGAGTAGAATTTCTTGATAAACTTACACCTACTTTAATTCTGAAAATATAAATGTTTTATAATAATTTACATTTATATATAACCTAAACCTAAATAGTGGAAAATTTAATACATACCTGTTTACCATATCTCTACAAATGTTAATCTTTTTTTGAAGTGATTCAATATTAGATTTAACTTGTTGTCCTTTCTTTTGAAGTGATTCGGGCTTATCTTTCATACGATTTATAGAATCAGTAGCATTTGGTAAAAGTGATAAAACAATATTCACTAAATTAAAACAATATGTAATTAAAAACTATTAGGTACATAAAATATCGTATAATTATTATTCTATTTTAATCTTACACTGATTATTTGATTGATTTATATCCTTAATTGTTGTCTCGGTATCTTTATTAAGTTGTTGTGATGTGATCAGTTGATTAGGCAAGGATTTAACAGTATTATTAAGACTACTGACTAATTGACGAGATTTTTCATTATCAGCCAAAATCATTTCTACATTTTTGTCAGAATCTATATTTGGCGTTTCTGATAATATTTGCTCTAATTGTCTATTACAATTAAAAAATTAAAAATGACAAATGAGAAAAAAAAATTTTATTATCTTTTTATTTACTTAAATATTTCATTTTGTCTCTCGTCTATTTGATTTTTAGAATTTAAAATTGCAGACATTTCTTGGTTAGCATTCTTTAACGAATCTCCCAAATTTCCTTGCACTTGTTCTAAAACCTTTCTAATATCTTGAAGCAATTTAGTTGAATTTTGTTCAGCAGAAGCAACTCTTTCATCTATACCCTCGGACTTAATTTTTTTGTTTTTTTTTTTTTTTATTAATATATAAGTAATTAATTTAAATAATATTACCAATTACCTAAAATATATTTTATATAAAAATTACCTTAGTAATAGTTTCTTCAGCTGATAAACTTGCATTTTTAGCAGCATTTAATGATTTTTCAATTTCTGCAACTATATTTTTATATGAATTTGCTGCTGCAATTGCTGTTTCAGATGCAGCCGTTGAATTTTTTATTAATGATTCCATTAGGTCAGCCTTTTTACATTAATTGAAAGTGATAAAATAATTAATTCTTACAATACAAATAAATTTTAATAATATATTTGATTTTAGATACTATTTTAATCATTTGAAAAATAAAGAGCTGATATAAAATCATAGTGTTTAATTTTAATTAGAATTTCAATAGAATGATAAACCACTGCAATCGAAAAAAACGATTCTGAGCGAAGTTCAGTCAGATAATATAGGTATTGATTAAAATTTTATATTTTTTTTGGAAAATTTTATCACACATATATGTATACATATAGTACATATATGAACACTTGATATTATTCTGTTGTCAAATCAAAAAATATCATGTTAACATTCTATGACAAGAAGAAATTACTACAATTAATGGTCACCACAATATCTCAATAAAATATATCTGTTCTAGTGATGATCAAAATATTAAATGTTTGTAAACATCGATTTTTGACATTTCGCACACATTTTATAACCATCAATAATACACTACCGATTTCTTACAGCTACATTGATATTAGATGAAAAAAAAATGAAAACTACAAAACACAAAATAGTAAAATATCAAAAATAAAAATAACGAGAATCATTATTAAATAAATAATAAATTATTAAAAAGTCCTAGATTTTGTAGAAAAATTAACGTAACGGTTCCAAAATTTTATCATATATGTATAGTATATATTTAAACACCCAATATAATTTTCAAGTCTCTAACTTAAAAATTGCGCGAGTTATGTGAAATATTAAAATCGAATTCGTCAAAATTTTAGTTTTCGTGAAAAATTCCGTTTTTTTGTCATTTTTTCGTAGTTTTTTCTAACGCATAGAATCAATTTTGAGAAATTCGAAAAATGACCTAATTAAAGTATTAACTACATCCACTTTCCAACCGGAAACATGTGCTGCTCGTGAAAATCGGAGCATTATTTTGTGTAGTAAATGTGTCTTCAGACATAAAAAAGAAAAAAAACACAAATCATTGTAAACCCAATAAATTCTTCGCTTCGCTCAGATTCTTAAAAGTATTAACCAATTTTAATAAAATTAATATACCTGTTGTTTAAGATTATTTGAATGTTCTTTCGTTTTATCGATACCTTTTTGTAGTTCTTCAAGTACTTGTGCTTCTTTTTCAATTTTGGAATCAACTTTAGATTTAATGGCTTTCATTGATTCATTTTCTGTACTTAGTTTAGCAAATAATTCTCTAGATTTATTTAAATCATTAGAAGCATCTTTTACCATTTTCATTAAATTGTCTATAGCATCATTTGCTGAATCTTTTAGTTTCATTAAATAAGTCATTCGATCATTTTGTTTCGATAATGATTCTCTAAAAATAAATAATTGATAAGTATTTAAATTACATTTTTGAATAAAAATAATATTTTAATGAACCTGTTTGCGTCATTTATAAATGCAGTTTGTGATGCTTTTTCTCTAGCAATATCTGTATAATTTTTAATATCTGCTATATCGGCTAGGAATTTTTGAATTTTATTTTTTAAAGATTTTAGTGACTTAGAAGGACTATCTAGTGGTAACGCAATCTCTGCCATTTTATCATGAAGTTTATTAGCTTTGTCTAGCGCATTGTTTGATTCATCATTTTTTTCTATCATACTAGGAAGCAATTGTTTAATACTTTCTAACAATGTTTGTGCTTCATTTAATGCTAAATCAATTTGTGGCCCTGCACCTTCTTGAAGACTTTGTGCTAAATTAGTTACATCAGTGACAGCTTTTCTAGTTTGTGAAACGGCTTCGTCCATTGCTGAACCTACTTCTACTGCATTTTTAAATGTTAATTCACCTTTTGATGCCAATACTAATGCATCTGATAAAGCTGACTTTGACTAAAATATATATTTTCAAATGTTAATTTATTGTAATTACTATATAAATATATATTTATAATTAATAATACTTTTCTGTTTAAATTTGCGATGTCTTTTTGGAAATCTGATAAATTTTTATTTAATGGGTATGCATCAATACTGCTCGATATAATATTAGTTAAGTTTGTTTGCAACTTGGATACTGTTTCATTTATATACAGAAGACGCTGAGCAGTAAAATGCCCAAGTGCTACAGTCTAAAATTGATAGATTATAAATATTGAATAATTTGTATTTTAAACTTTTTCCATACCTCAAATTCTTTAGATACAGGATATAATTTAGCAAATAAACTATCTGTTATGTCTAAAAGAGAATGTGTACATGTATCACATTCAAAACAACCAACTCCTGTAGTTTGATCTATGTTAGGTTCAGGTTGTATTAATACCCAACGATGAGGACAATGGTCACATTTATCTCCAATTACTCCAGGTAAACATTCACATCGACCTGTTTGGGGATTGCAACTAACGCCTACACTGTATTCCGAATTACAACCACATGCTGTAAACATAGTAAAACTTAAAATGATAATTCACACTTCAAACAAAAATGAATCAAATTACATATGCATCCATCTTTGGTATAATTCCAATATCCTGGCTTGCATCGATCACATGTTCTACCAGCAACACCGGGTTTACACCGACACATTCCTGTATTCTCATCACACTGAGAACTATCACTAGCCAAGGCACATTCACATGGCTTACAACCCTAAATGCAATATAAATATAAATTTTCTTGTAGAATCCAGTGTAGTTTAACATCTTAAATTTAAATCGTAAATCAATGTAATGTTCTAATACTACTATTGATTACAAGTATCTATTTGAAGGATAATGCATCATCAATTTAATAGTAAATTTAATAGAAAATATTAGATATTTTTTATACTAAACAATTTGTATTTATTTATTTACACGAAGAACATAATGATGCCAATTAAGATATAATATAAATATATAATAATTGTATATGATAAATAATAATATTATAAATGAATGCACATATTATTGCATTACCATCAAAGTCTAAGACAATTCAAACATTAATAACATATCAGTCGAATGATAACTAACATTGTTAAACAATATTAACTAAATTATTGATATATGTATATTTGTAGATAATGTTAACCATAAACAACGTTCATGTTGCATATTATAATTCTGTATTCATTTATATATAATAATACCTTAGAATACATAAGACAATAAAAATTAAATAATACAGGTATTATAAAAAATTTTAAATTTAAATTATTTAAATTTTAAAAATTAGTAAAATTATACCATTGATGTGTATAATATATTCTGTATGGAATAAATATATAAAAATAGACAAAAACATCTAAATAGTAAACACTCGAAAAATTATTAATGAAACATTATTGAACATATTTGTGTATTATTATGGTATGTAAGATGTAACATTGTAACAATTGTTTTAGTGGTATCGTCAGTAGCACATTACGGAAACGAGATATTATATTGTAGTACCGGTATACCAACAATTGATCGCGGTAAAATTGATCGTACCTACATAACAACTCATCGCACGATAACTGATCACGGATAAAAATAATCGTTTTAGAATATACAATTTAATAAATTAATACATGTTATAATTATTTGATATTTGCAAAAAAAAATAAGGCGTTTTAAAATAAAAAAATATTACTGATACATATGGGAAATATAAATTTATAATTTAAAAAAATAAACAATTGTATAATGAGGTATTAAGGTATTGTATTTACCTATAAAATATTATTTAAATTTGTAGATGTAAATTATGGGCAATGCTTCGAAGATAACTAAATTTTAATAAAATCTTTAATATTTACGAAAAATTGTTACGTACGATCAATTTTACCGCGATCAATTATTGTATATTCTGTAGTACCTACTATAAATAATATGTTTGAAAATAAATGTGATATATTGTTGTTATTATAATTATTAAATATATATGTGATTTATTTTACAATAAATTTTAATTATGTAAATAGAATAATGAGTATTATTGATTACCGACAACATACCCAAGAAGCCAAATGAAGAAATATAGAAATGGTCAATTCAGAAGATAGAAACAAGCTCGAGGATAAATGGAGAGCAGGGTTGTTGGTGCTTGGTGAGCGATCAAGTCACGAGTCAAAGTGTATAATGTGGCATTCATTTTTTTAATATATAATGTATATTAAAATATTATATTTATTATTATAATATAATAATTAAAATTATATAAATCTAAATAATAATATAATTAAAGAAAAAATATAAGAATACTGTATATCTGCTCAATCAACAACTAAGAATAGTGTTGGCAGTGAAGCAAATGTTAATAATAAATTATAAATATTATTTTATAATAATATATTTAAAGATAAAATATGTAAAACTTTAAAAACTGCAAATATAACATTAAATATAAACATTACTGTATACCATGATAGGATGTAACAATACCATTAGTATTGATTAAATTTGTAACTCTAACGTAGGTTCTAATGTAGAATTAAATTTTACTTCTAAATTAGTTCAGGAAAAAAAAATATATATATGTGTATATGTAATATTCCTAAGTCTTTTAATCAAAATTTGTTTTAATTCAATGATTTAGAAAAAAAAACTAAGATTTCCATACCTGTTAAAAATCGGAATTTATATACGATTTGTGCAAATAATAAAAACTAAAACTAAAAATGTATCAATGTATGTCAAAAATGTAAAGTAATCATATAGAATATTAACTATGTAAAGATTACAACAAGATAATGGATCTTACAACTGATTTAAAATAAGTATAAATTTAATAATTACCATTTAATAACAAAAATTTAATTTTTAATGTTAATAATCAATAATATTTAAAATATTTATTAAAATTAATATTAATTGTTGTTTTTTTTAGATAATAATATATTAATACTAAATATTAGATTCTTAAATAATAATAATATTAATAATTTAAAATACCATAATTGTCTTTAATTAATAAAAATTGGTAGGTACTTTGAATGCATTTTTGATAAAAGTCAGAATATGAATGGTCTTATTTTTAAAATTAAGAATTTAATTCAATAATTTAAAATTTTACCTTACAAGTTCCAAAACCATAATGATTTACAGCACATCTATCACATTTTTCTCCTTCTACATTTGGCTGACAAACACATTGACCATTATAATTATCACATTTATCCATTCCACATTTGTCACAATCACATGCTTGGCAATCTTTTAAATTCACAGCATCACCGAAAAATCCTGGCTTACAATATCGACAAGATTCACCAAATGTGTTATTTAAACATCTTGTACATTTTCCAGTAATAGAATCACATGATCCTGGATCTTCTTTATTAATATTACCAGAGCATTGACATTCATTACATACTTCTCCTGATAATATATAAATAAATATATACATATAATAGTAGTTTAAATATAATTTATAATATTTTATTTTAATTATAATTAGTATTACTGTCTTAGCATAATTGCATAAATTAATAAATTAAAAATTTAGTTTGTTCGAGTTTAAAATAAATAAAAATAATAAATGATCATAAATATGAAAATATAATGATAAGCAAGGTTATAGCAAGGGGGACGAAAGGTGCCTGTGCCCTAAGCGCAACAATTTAAGGAGCGAAAAAGAAACTGAAAACTATTAAAATTAATATTTATTGTAATAAAATTACATAGGTATAATTATTGTTTATTTAATTGTATAATATTTTTTTTAGCATTGTATCAATTTAAAAATTAATAAGGACGAATTTTGAAATAATTGGTTGCTAGTTAATTAAAAATTATATTTTATATTTATATTTAATTACAATAATATCAATATGTGTTGAATGTTGATTAACTATTAAATAAATTAATCAATTATCCAAATAAATATATTTACCTGGGATCTCCGGATTTCCATAAAATCCAGCGTTACATGACTCACATCTTGCCCCAAAATAACCAGGTATACAATCACAGCTTATTTTATTTCCGTCCGAACTAACTTCACAGCCCGTTGCAAAACTAGAAATAATTTTTTTTTTTTAATTTCATTGTTGAATTAATTTATCAATATTTTCACATTTTTGTATATTTAATTTTTCAACTAAATTAAATTATCTTACTTATTAGTAGCTATTGGTAATGGACATGCACAAATAAGGCAGTCATATGGAGTTCCAATCGTGGCATTTCCATGATAACCTACAATACATTTTTCGCAATGATCGCCTGTTGTGTTATGTTTACAATTCTGAAAATAGATAATTGATTTAATATTTATATATGTTACAGTTAAAGTGTTGAATCAGTTATTTCATGAATTACCTAGATGTTTATTAAAGTGTATAAATGAATATGAATAAATGATATTTATTATACTATACCTAGTTATTTCACAAAATCCATAGTTATTACATACAATTTCAATTTAATTCCCGTTAAAGTGTATTATACGTACATAACGTATGTTAATGTACGTATGTTGACGGAAAAGGTTGCTGTGTATTGTATAATCCCGGACTTTATATGACCGTAATATGTAGGTAAATATTCAAAGGTCTCGCGAAGCGAGGTTTTAGGTCACACGAAACCACTGCCTATCCGCACCAGTATCAGGTAGGTATGCTTTAGTCTCTTGGGGCGTAGCCCTATCATCACGAAAAGTGCCGCAAAGCACTACCGCGTACGGTATAGCTACGGTACCGCGTAGCGAGCGTCCCTTCCACTTGAAAAGAACTTTGAAATTTTTTTTTGTATCTTAAGTATATCAACAAAATAATCAAAATTGATTTATTATGTAGGAAAAATGCACGAAAAAAAATACGTCTCGCTAGGTAGTCGCGATAACCGACAAGAGTACCGAGTACCGTCTGTTATTATACGTTCCGGACTAATACGCTATTTGATTTTTGAATTCCGGGAAAATATGGTTGGGTGAAATGGTTCCATGTCATAATATCTCCGAAAAAATATCTCCGGTCAAAATATCTCCGTCAAAATATCTCTAGTCAAAATATCTCCAGTCAAAAATATCTCCAATCAAAAGTATCTCCAATCAAAAATATCTCTTGTCTTGTACAGGTATATAAATTATTATGAGATGGGATTTTGATAGCCATATATTTTTAAACTATAATAATATATCCACATAATAAGTAGATATACAGTATATATACAGGTATAGATCAGAATTCTGAATAGTGATAATTAAATACATTTTACAATGTTATATCGAATTAACGATAATTATATTCAAAAGTAGTGCCACAACATATATATATGTATTTTGATTTTTTGATTAGAGATGATTTTGAATAAAGTTATTTTAACAGGAGATATTTTTGACTGGAGATATTATTGAATAAAGATATTTTGGTTGGAGATATTTTTACGGAGATATTTTGACCGGAGATATTTTTTCGGAGATATTTTGACCGGTCACCGGGTGAAATACGTTCTGGAGATATACAATCCAGACATATACATTATGGATTATTATAGCTCTCCAAACTGTTAAATCATTGACAATTTAAGTACCTAGGTAATATTGTCAACAATCAATACATTAACGTAGTGAACGATGGAAATGTATAAAATAACTAGTTAAAGTATAAATTCTACACTTTACCTATACATTTTAGTTATTTTATAGAATAACGTTATTCCATACTTTAACTGTAACATATATAAATATAGGTATATAAGAGTATATTTAATACCTATTTATAATTTATTTCTACTTAATATAAAATATATTATGTAACACAATATTATACATTTTAGTTTTCGAAAAAATTTAAAAGAGAAAAATTTAAATTATAATAGTATATTAAGATCATACAGTAAGTACTAAGTGAAATATACATACTATAACTGTATGCTGTAATTATCTACTCTAAAATTATCGTAAACATTTTGTTTAATAAAAAACAATGAAATTTCAAATATACCTTTATGATATGTTAA
Source organism: Tetraneura akinire (assembly GCA_021307375.1). Taxonomy (NCBI): domain Eukaryota; kingdom Metazoa; phylum Arthropoda; class Insecta; order Hemiptera; family Aphididae; genus Tetraneura; species Tetraneura akinire. The sequence goes on along the minus strand of JAIUCT010000001.1, from coordinate 40,346,182 downwards.
AAAAAAAAAAAACATTAAATCTAAGAAATACTTACTAAATCTTGAAATTAATTTCTTTTACAAGTAAAATATTAAATTTTTAAATATAATTACTTCGCATATTCCGGTAATTTTGTCACATGTATTTGTATGTGAATTACATTGACATGGAATACAAAAACCTCCGTATGGTCCTGTTTGTGCACGATAGAAACCATCAGCACATTCTTCACACGATAAGCCGACATAATTAGCAGGACATTGACATTGCTCAACAGATAAAGCGACTTCTTTAGAAGGAATATATTCTTCTTGTGCTGTTTCTAATGATATATTAGATACCCTGAAATTTATTCTTATTGTATGGACGTATGGTAAAATCAATTATAGGTATTATAAATTAGTTATTATAAATTTTTTGTTATAAATTAAAAACTTAGATAAATAATACGATTAACAAATAATTTTTTTTTTATTTCTATATAAACAGAAAATAAAATACTTTGTTAAAATAAATATCTCTTTACCCTAAATCTAAACAATAAAAGTAACTGTTAATTACCTTGTCGTGACCGTTGGTTCCCAGTAAGTTGCTCTAATATATATACCATTTAAGTTATTTAAAACTTGCATTAATTGTTCTCTAGTGGCCTGCAATCCATTACTCAATATAAAGTTTTGCTCTATGATCTCAACAAAACTTGGGAATAATGTGTCAGATGCAGGTTGTTCCAATGAGAAATAGAATAAATAAGTGTCATGTCCATATAAAATAACATCAGGACCACTGACAGCACTTCCAAAAAGATTTGATGTATAATGTATAGAATAATTTAAGAACCCTCCATATGATTTCATTTGGTTTCCTACATATATTTTAGGAGCACTGAAATACGTAATTTTCTTTTCAAACTTTTTTAGTGTTAAATCAATGCCAAGTATGCTTTGATCTATGTCATCTAAAGATATATCTACATCATCAATTCCTATTGGTTTTGTAGTTAAGTTAATAGTTTTTATTGACCAATTTTCCATATCAGTAATCTGAAAATAACAGTTTTTGCATTTTAGTAATACTTTTAGCAAACACTTATGTTGAACTTTAATACAAACCTCAGTTCTGTAAAGATTAGAACTTTGACATCGAGTAGTTTTACCGAAACAAAAACATTTCGAACATCCTTCATCATTCTTTTCTTGTATATTAAATGTTCCCTCTTTACATAAATCACATGCTTGACCATAAACATTAGATTTACAAAAGCATTCAGAAGTATTCTACAGAAAATGAAATAAGTGGAATTTTAACAATGTCAATAATGAAATGTTTAAATATAAGTATATTAAATTATCAAACGAACTTGATTACAAATATCAGGTGTTGTTCCTCTATAATCACAGTCACACAAAAAGCAACGAGGGAAAGACCAATGTCCAGAACGACAATGATCACAAGAACGACCAACTATATTTTGCTTACACCTATATTATAAATTAAATTAAAAATGGATTTAAAACAAAATTTAGCACTTGTGAATTATTTTTATAATATTTTATTAAAAACCTAAATCACAAAATTGATACTTAATTATAGTGTACGTATTTCAACAACAATGTTGTTATCCTCAGTGCGACAGTGCATTCCAGGCACTTGTAATAATCTATACATAGTATGAGTACTTGGTATGGGCTGACGCGCAATGACGACATTTTCGTTGAAATACGTATAGGATAATTAATTATTAATTTTGTAATTTGGGTTTTTAATAACAAATTTTAGAGATGTAAGTTTATATCGTAGTACTAAAATGTATGCAAAAAAATAAACGATCAAGTATCAAAACAAATAATAATTGTATTAACCAAAAGTATCTAATATTGTCTATTATTGTTATTAAAAATATGAACATGTATACTACATACTGACAAGATCCATTAAATAAATCGCATTGAAGATTTCCATTATCCACGCCAAAATAATTACATTTACAATCTTCACAACCAATAATTGGATCAAAACCATATGTCATTGATTCACACTGATCACAGTTTTTGCCAATTACGCGTGGTGGACAAATACATTCTCCTGTTGTAGTTTCACAAGTAGCGGCTGACGGACAGTTACATGATTTACAATCAGGAAAGCCAAAGTATCCAGTTTTACAAGCATCGCATCGTCGACCAATCACATTAGGCCTACATTGACATTGTCCACCATACGGATCGCATACGTAACTTAATGAACCATCAGAGTCACAATAACAAGGGAGAGCACCACTATTATATGCAGTAGTCAATGAAAATGTGGCTTCTCTACAGAAACCTACAATAAAAAAATATATAGATATTATGGCGATGGAAGATTATTATGTTGTACATATTATAATTAAGATATAAAATCAATGATTAGTCATTCTCATTACATTTGAAAAGAAACGATTCTGAAATATATAAATTGCATACAAACGTATCTAATTCATAGGTTTATTCATAGGCGTGCCCAGACATTTTGCACAGGTAGTGAAAAACCCTTGGTTTTATGTTTTACCGTTGATTATATATAATATACCGTCAAATGCTACAACTTGGGGCAGTTTTGAACTTCAAACTTGCTTACCTTTTAATTCATTAAAGGTATAGATCTGATTTTGGTGTCAAAAGTATACTCTTAGATAGCATTCTTATATAGGAATATTGAAAAAAAATTTAATTTTATTAAAGTATTTTTAAAAATTTTTTTTATTGTTGCCCCAAGTTGTACGCAGGATGCTACAACTTGGACTAATTTACTAAAAGTGTTTAAAAAATATGTTATCAATGATTTTTTCAACTTGGGACATTAACATACTTTTTAAAAATGTAATTTTATATATAAGGGTAAATAAATTTCAAAAAAAATACTATAGATTGCTCACTGACGGTGAAAAAGAATATTTTCGAAAAAGAATATGGTTATAATTTATAAAATAATGGTTTTGAATGTGGAATAATATTAATACGAGTATTAATAATTTTTAAAGTCGAATAATAGGTATAATATACATACATGATACATAGGTGTGCCCAGACATTTGTCGCGGGTAGTGTACCATTTATTTTACTTACTAGGTACCTACTTATAAAAACTATAAAATTTTTATTAATTCAAGTTATAACTAACTAATATTTGTTTGCTAAAATCAGTTGATTATCATGTTTCTAAAAATATTAAACAATTTTAAGTTCCAATAAAATTAATACTTATTTAGTTATTTATATTAAAAAAACGTCCCTTTTGATCTTGCAGGTAGTGTCTGGGCACTATAAGCACTACCCATGAGCACGCCTATGGGTTTATTTACAATTTTCAAAACATCAAACTCAAAATCAAACTTTCAATTTTTTTTTTTAAATATTATAATGCACAAACAAATTTGTAAAGTTTTACATTTATATGAAATATAATAATAATAACATTAATAACTATTGAAAATTGTTATAACTTATGAAAAATATCTGATTAAGTACTTGGAAAAAGTTGTTAATCTCTACGTCTTATATTTATTTACGTTGTTATATTGTTATAATATAAAATAATTAAAAATATTTTTTTCAGTTTTCGTGATTTTTCCGTTTCATTGTAATTTTTGGATAATTTTTTCAACCAGAGTACCGTTTATAAGATTATAGAGAAATTAAAAAATTGCACATATAAACATAATGTACCAACTTTATGAAATTATCTACCATAGTACCATCTGCTTATCCGATTTTCAGTAATTGTAAAACGCACCTTTTTATTAGTATTATTAAACACATAAATTAAAAATATAAAAAGAAAACTACACGTCCTTGTAAAAACAATGCATTCCTTGATTCTTAATAATAAAATTCATCGAAATTTACTACTTCAAGAAACAAATAAATAAAAATATATGTTATTATTCATGCAAAGTGCTAATACTTGGTTGTCTACCAACTTGGTTTACTAAGATAATCTAAATATTGTATCCAACTAAATTTTAATTATATTAATTAAAAAACTATAATAAATTTATTCTGGTATGTTATAGTTTGTTTGAAAAATAGATTTACCTGTAGTAGATGTATTAATATAAAAATGATTATTTCCACATTTTGATATGAATAGACTTGTATAGTCGAATGGTTGTTCTTTAATTATGGAATCACTATATTCTTGAGCAGGAACAACTAACACATATTCCAACCAAACACTTTTATGATTTGGTTCCTAAAATTTTAATTAATTATTTTCTTATAAATTACAACAAGATTTAATTTAATATGTAATTAAAATCTAATTGATATGAAAACTTTAATAAATAGTTAAAAATCAAAAATTGGATAAATTTAAAAAAATATAATGAAGTATAATATATTTTAATAAATTACGAATTAACAATTAATTTAATCATTTTTTTAAATTTAATTAATTTTAATTATGTAAGTATATTTACAATTTAAATTGAATATTTATCAATAATTATTCACCTTTAAGGAGAGTAAAAAGTTTTCTGTCAACTGAAATTGTGTATTTCCATTAGTTTGCTTTACAACCGCACGACATCCAGAATTTGATGGACAATGTTTTATTGGTAAAACTGCTTCGTATGTCTGGCCATTATGTATTAAGGCGTTCATTTCAAAAGCTAAATAATAAAAAAAATACGGTTAAAATATTAAAACAATATTTAATAAATATATAAATTACCTGGAAAATCTGGTTGATAAAAGTGGACAATAAAAACATAAGGTCCTGGACCAGGTACTTTTCCAGACAGATCAACAATACTGTCCTCGTGATCAAGTACTATCAATGCTGTGGTATTATCGTAAATATCTTTAGGTGCTGTTTTGGCAAGTCGAGCCTCATTACCAAATTTAAATTCTACTTTCTTTGTATCTGGCGGATTGGGGTAGAATGATTGAATACACTTGCCATCTTTTCTTACGCATGCCGGGTTTGGATTAATATAATCTAATGACCATTTATCCAGTGGTAGAGCCACTACTGATTCTATTCCAACTCTAGAATGATCTTTTCCACCTTTTAATATGACTTTGGTAATAGGTTTGTTTATATTGAATATTGCAACTTTTCCTGTTGCATCGACTGCAGCTTGTCTACATAATGTAGTATGATGACAAGCATACAATATTGCCTTCCCAGAATTTATCTCTTCATCTACTTCAATCTCAATTTCAGCTTTTGTTTGAATAGATGTCGGTGTCATGTAATTAATTATGATCACATAAGGTCCATTGTTACTGATTGGTAATTCTAATTTTAGTCCTGGTTGTGCTTCACTAATGACGGGCAATTTAGGTACACGTAATTTATCTAAATGCTGAACAAAATATTAGTTTTAAATTTTATTTTCAAATAGTTATTATATTAATATTTATAATTTATATACTTTTAAATCTTTAAAGAAATCAATTAGTTCTTTGTCATCATACGTCACTGCAGTAGTACTTTTGATTTGATCGAATTTTGAAATACTTGGATAATCAAAATGTCTACATAAACCAACTTCAATATTATCAATTACACAGGGATTTAATACTTTGTCAACAAGAATATTTCCTTCATAATACTCAGCAGGTAAAATAACAAAGTAATCCTACAAATATATACATGTAAATATTATTTATTTATAAATACATTATTATAATGTATTAGCTTACTAACCACAAATAAATTTTGCTCAATTTTTATAATAACGGCCCACCGTCCTGGGTTCATTACAAATGGTGATGGAATATTTCCTGTAGCGCCAGATACGGTCACAAAGGATGGAATTTTTGTGGGTTTTAATTGTACCTTAAGGGATATATCTATTAATAAAAATGATCACAGAATAAAATGTATATGTTTTACCATAAATTTTTGTTCAACGTTGATATTATTAGGTGTTTCAGGTGTAATTGAAACTAATCCTACTATTGTTTCATTGTTTGGATTAACATATCTCAATACAATTCGATAAATTGATGGTTTTTCAATATTCAATTCATGAACAATTTCACTCTGTTTAAAAAGATATAATATAAAAATATGTTTTCTAAAAAACATGACAGACATTTACTTGAAGTTGAGAAAAAACAGCATAACCTTTCCAAGAATACTCTGGAAAGTATTTATCATCAAAACCATATCTGACTGGTGTATATGATGGGGTTCTGCCATCTTCAGCTTCATATGAAAATTGATGCAATGTTGGGAAATAATGAGCTTGCATGGGTTCAGTACATGCTCTTCCTACAATTCTAGGTTGACATAAACATTGTCCAGAATTTTTTTCACATTTTTCATTTATTGAGCCTCCAACATTACAAGCACATTCTGTACAATTTTATTATTTTTAAAATGCAATTATACATTTGATATTACACGTTATACAAATTATTTAATTTTATATACCTGTACATCCAAATAAGCTATTTTCATCTAATCTATAAAATCCTTCAGTACATGTATCACATCTCCTAGATGTTGCCGATGGCTTACAAACACATTGACCAGATTTTGGATTACAAACACCGACTCCACTAAGTACACCAGGCATAAAACAATCACATTCTGGAAATATACCATTATATATTAATAAAATGTTATCGATACTACATGATAATTTATAATTTATTTGTTAATCAAAAATACCTTGACAACCATCTGGATTTGTGGGTTGTAAATTCCAATATAATTCTCTACACTCATCACATATTCTGCCATGTACTCTTGGTTTACATTGACATAATTCGCCCAGTGGTAGTGAACCACACCCCGCAAATGTCGATAAAACACCAGATGGATTGCAATTGCATTCTATGAAATAAACATATTATACAACTTAATATAAAATTAGACAATGAAATATGTGATTTTTTAAAATATAAAACACATATTAATTTAATATATTACCTTCACATATTGGAAAATTATATAAACCTTCTTTACAAGTGTCACATCTTGTACCTGTAAAGTTTGGTTTGCACTTACATTTTCCATCATTATCACATGATAGTCCAATTGATCCTTGACTACTACAATCACAGACTAAAATTTGATAGAAATATTTAAATACAATTCACATAAAATATATATAAAAATTATTTAATTTACATTTGCATTCCGGATAGTGATAATATCCTGGACTACATTGTTCACATGTTCGTCCTGAAAAACTAGGTAAACATGGACATTTTCCTAATGCATCACAAATAGAAGAAGCACTTCCTTGTTCTGAACAGCCACATGGTTTACAATCTGGATACCCATTATATCCGGGTAAACATTTATCACATCTAGGTCCAGCATATCCCTCTTTACATAAACATTGTCCATTGGTTTTGTTGCAAACTTCTGGTAATGAACCAATGGAATCACAATTACAATCTATAAAAATAAAATAAAAATAATTTAAATATTAACATATGTTGTTGTTAAAGTTTTAATATATGAAAAATATTACAAGTGCACGCTGGAAAGCCATAATATCCATGATTACATTGATCACACGAAAGATTTCCATAGCTGCTATGACATGAACACTGTCCTGTTTTTTGATCACATATCAAATTTCTAGAACCAATTTCGTTGCATTGGCATGCTGCAAAATTTTTAAACGTAAAATATGTTTTTATTATTATTTTATTACAATATGTAACATACAGGTTATATTAAAATATATTTACGTTTGCACTCTGGGAAGTTATAGAAACCATCAGCACACTGGTAACAGAATTTTCCACCGAAATTTTGTTTACAAGGACACTGACCACCAATATTCTCACATTGTCTTCCTCTAGTTCCATTCAAGAAACATTCACATAGTTTACAATTCGGGTATCCATAAAATCCTTCACTACAACGGTCACAGTCTGGTGAAGCATACGCTTCTTTGCATTCACATTTACCGAAGCCTTCCGAACAATTCCCGGTCGAATAAAAATTATTGCAATCACAAGCTATACATGAAAAATTGAAATGTTTTAAAATAGTGTTTTTTAATTATTTAAAAATATAATAATCTTACGTTGACAAACGTCTGTTTCATTTAACAATTTTCCAACAGGTCTATAATAACCATAATCACATTTATTACAATTAATACCCGTTGTGTGATCTCGACAATTTTGACACACACCACCTCCTTCATATTTACCATGAATATCTATTGATGAATGCGATATATCTGTGGCATTGTCATAGACACACGTTTCAGAATGACCAAAACAATTACAGGCTAAGATAAAATTGATAAAATCAAATTAAATTTAAATAATATTAACGTTTTTTTTAAATAAAAGATTTCTTAAGTCTTACGTTCACACTCAAATAATTTATCGTATTTAGATTGACTCCAAGCCTTCTGCTCAAAACCTGGACAACATCTTTCACAATTATGACCACATGTATTATGTTGACAACGGCATATAAGTTTATATGAATCGGTAGGATCAGTTATGTCACAAAGATCTGCGTGACCATTACAACGACATCTACCACCAATACTGACGTCTTTAATCGAGTAAAAATACTAGAAACGAAAAAACTAATTATAAATGCGCTTATCAAATATATATATATATATATTTGTATTTGAAATAATCCATTTACTCGTCTAGTAGTAGTAGGGTCTTGTCTGGCTACGGGCATAAGATGACCGAGAAGATTTTTGACTCTGATTAATCTAAATCGCACATTGGTAGCTCTAGTAAATTCTTGTAATGCATATGAGTTAAAAAAATTATTTGCTGAAGGTCTATTAGCCAAAAGTTTCACAAAAATCTAAAGTAATAAATGAATACATCTTAGCAATATAATTTTACATTGAAATAGTTTTCGAAAAATAAATATTTATGGCATTAAACATTTATATAATACATTTAAAACGTATCTTAAATAGGAACTATTGTTTATTTGTCTAATTTTTATCTACCTACGTTATTATTTAGAAATTTAATTTTGTTAAAGTTATAACTTCCATTAAAAAAAATTTCTTACTTCACCGTTTTCCAGTGGAACAATTTTTGAAAACGATGTATCGCATATTACTGAATCGTCAGATGAAATAGGTTTTATACTCTCCTTACCAAAATATGATTCACAGTCCCTAAAAATGCATATTTCAATTAAAATACTGATTTTTCTATTATAACATTAACCATTATTTTTACTTACGCAACAGTGTCAGCAAAATATTGCCACGGTATATATGTTTGCCCGTGATCTGCTGATCTTTCAAGTACCCATACACCCGGCCGAGGGGAGTTACCCATTTTAACAACAACATAAGCAACATGAAATTCCTAAAAATAATTTCATTAAGTTATTTGAAAAATAATAATCTATAGTAATTATAAATTTTCAAATAATATTATAGAAATAATAATATTATACATATCATATTTAATCTTTTTATATTCTATTATATAACTATAACTTTATAAGGGTTTCACTTTTCACATATTGGTTATAAATTCGTATTGATATTTTTTCTACGATTTATCATTAATTATTTTATTATTGATTGATTTTCATTTAAATCTGTAGTATCTATAATAAATGATTTGACACGAAAGTTTTAATGTTAATAATATGAAAATTAAAGAACACTTAATAGGTAGGTACATTAAGTACACTCTGTATATTATAGTGTATATCATCTTAATTCGTATAAAATTAATTTATTTTAATTCGTTAATACAGTGATATTTTGTAGTTGTTCAATAACCTTAAATTGTTGGCATTCATAAAAAAAAATATTATCTATTCGTTAGTTGATTAATCGTCCGGTGACTGGCGGAAGTGTTTCTGATAATAAAACCTATATCGTATATTATGTATGTGTGCGTGATAGTATAAAACAAAAATTCGTGGTAATAAATAAATATGTTTGAACACATAATAATATCATGATTACGAGAACCATAGTAGAATAGAATTAGTATAACAAAAATAGTATATTTTGATTGTTTTAATTTTATAAATGTATATCGCACGTTTTATTTTATATTATGGGATTTTTGATTTGGCATTACATCGAAAATTTACGTTCAAAATTCCATTTATGATACATAGGTATATATATTACGTTGTCCTATTCCCGAACTGTATTCAAATATTAAAGGAAATTAATTTGTCGGTTATGTAGTCCGACAATTTATCTTATCTGGTTTCTGGGATATTGAACCACACAAGCGTAGCAAGTGATAACCACAGACGACCTTTTACGCTTCCATATTGTATACCTGGACACTTGAAGGCTTCTCATTTTACTCTCGGGCACATTAGAAAATGAACACGACCTTGTATTTTATTTTCACATTTTAGTATAACGTTAGCTACTTCCCAAGAAATCAACGAATAATCGTTTGAAAAATATAAAAATAAAAATAAACCTGAAATAACGAAAGTTATGCAAATTTATCACATCTGTATTTATACGACCTAATATGTACCTATATTGAATTAAATACAATAATCAATATTCATTTATCAAATGAATAACACAATTATTGGTGAAATAATTTATATATAGGTAATTATTTTTATGAATTAATTTTAGTAGTCAGTAAAATTTGATTAATGATTAAATAATATTGAATATGATATGTTTGTTTCTAAACAATTGACAGTAATACACTATTATAATTTTTTAATATTATTCATCTTTGTTCTGTCAGTATTCATACAAATATATAATATTATGATTTACTTAGATATATCTTATTTACCAATAAGACAATAGTAAAATCTAAAAATTGTATATAGGTAATTAAAATTTCATGCATATTAAATAATAATTACCCATAATATCATCGTAACGACATAATATAAAAACAATGATAACTATTTGAGTTCATAAGTTCATTCGACATACCTGTCCTAAATCAATTGTCAAATTGATCTCATTATATTTCATTCCTCTGGATAAAGGTGGACTCTGCCACCAGGTTTCTTGTCCGTCGACTGCATATTCTGGCGGATGTGATTTATCTGGACGGCTTGTGTCACAATGATCACACACCTAAAACGTGAATTATTGTAAAAATTTTACGAACAATAAATGCATTTTTGAAATTAAAATTATAAGAATTTTATATAACCTATTGTTAAAATATTTTAATTTTTTTTTTTTTTTTTTTTTTTTTGTTCTTCCTTTAATTATTACGGCATATTTATTGTTATGTTTTGATAAATAGAAGCAGTAATTTGGTAAAAAAAAAACTTCAAAAATTAAATATTTAACGCTGTACTCTACTTCACTCATTAAAAATATATATATATATATAAATTTAAATTTTTAAATTCATTCAATATTCATGATAGTTGAATATAGAAGAGTGAAAATTATGTTTTACTTATTAATACTATATCTTTACGAAAAAGTAAGTACTATATAAAATATATTTGATAATTTATAACTTTAAACTTTAATTATACATATACAATTTTGTATTAATAATTTATGTTGCACTCATTTGTTTGACACGAGTCACAATGCAACGTGCTTAGTTTAAATATTTAGGCTGAGAAAAGGTGTTTTATCGAATTTTACAGTAAAGTTTAAATATCTTAACCCTTTATGTTTATAATATAATAAAATATGTCCTTATATTATTTATATAATCCAAATACAATCCATTATAATTATGCGTATTTTTGTTATTTCCGCAACATGTAGGTAACAAATGTGGATGTAACATCATATTTTAATTTTTGTTAAAAATATGACGTTAACCTAAATTTAAAATAATTAAGTACCTACTGTATTATATTATAATAGTGAATACGACAATTTATTTGGATAAATTAATTAAAACAAAATACAAATACCCATGTTCAATATTATAAAATCCTTGGGCGATTTTATAAAAATCGAATAGCTGTTGACCGAATTTAAGTATAATACAACAATATTAATTATTAATAGCATTATATTATAATGTTAATGTGACATTTAATAATTTAATAACCGTTAACAAAAACACTCTGTACTAATGTTTAACCAATTCCAAAATAATGGAATTCGAACGTATAAAAAATGAATGAAAACACTATATTATATTATTACAATACATTAAAGTAGGTACAAGTTAATAATCTTAATAATTATTCTATCTAATAATTTGAAAAATTAGATTATCATTATTCGTAATAATATTTAACCAATACCAAACGTATTTTTTAAATAAATAATAATATATAATATATTTTATTTTATTTAAAGTTAAAATATAAACTCATATAATATGTCGACATAAAATATAGCAATTAGAAATTAGAAGCTAAACAATATTTGAAATTAAATTTAACGAATTAATTTTTATCGTATAAAAAAAAAATAGGATAGAATAGAATATATTGTAAAAATATTGACAAATTACCAATATTATAAAAATCTTCTGTTAATTCAATAAAATATTTAAACTTAAATATACATATATTACATAGTTTTAATGATAATTAGTCACATATCTTTATATTTTCGTTTATTTTATTATTATTATTTTTATAAATAATAACATATAGGTAGGTATGTATCTAATTATTAAGAATAACTGAATATCAATATATTATTTTAGTTTAAATATATTTTTTATAGCATTATTTGTTGTCTTTTTATAATTTATTTTTGTGAAATTTTAAATTTGTTTATTTAAATAGATAACAATTTAAAGAAACATTTATTAATATACTTTTATAAAAATTAATTCTATGTGTCTAACATAAATGTCAAATGGATATAAATAATTATTTATTGTGTTTATTTGTGTCAAATTATAATGTTGCATAAATGCAATTTGAATAAATCACGTCACATGACGCGAGTTGGATATTAAGTTTACTGTTATATTAAAAAAAATTTTGTGAAAGAAAACGTATCAAATATTTTAAAAGACACACGATTATTAATGTCTTTTAAAACGGTGATTCTGATAAATCTTATGAAATCATATTTTGTTTTTATTTTTTTCATTTGCATTATTACGTGCAAAAATATTTTCGACGTTAATACAAATATAATATCTAATCCCGTCTTTCGATATCGTTTGTACATCACATAAATAACTTACTAAATACGTACTTATATTAGTATTATATTATAATACAGGTAAATCGTTCGTCTATTAAATGTTCAATACAAATATTTATTATTTTGAGTTTTTATCTAGGATCTCGGTTCTACTAAATTTCGGATTCTTCTTATCACGATTATTATTATTATTATTATTATTATTATTATTATTATTATTATTATTAATTATTATTATGTGAAACGTATGGAGTTTAATAAACTGCAGAAAGCCTTTTTTAATTGTACGAAGTCTGCGTACGTTTTAGTAAGACTGCGTTAATTTGTTTTACAATGCATTGCAATGTATCGTTTACACCCCTCTCGCGAACCTAACGTTCAAAATGGTTTAACTTTCACGCGTTTAATTGACGAAAAGTCGTGTGCTAACAACAAAGGAAAATAATTCTGCACTGTAATAAAGTTTATAACAAAACCAACCCTAATTATTATAGATATTTAAATATAAAATTATTCTATATGCGTACTTCACGAGAAACGTGTGTACAATTTTACATTTGTTCCGTATTATTCCGTAATAGTATCTACTCATAATATATTGTATTTTGTTTATCTGTGAATGACCTGGGTAGAGAAATATTACCTTACCAAAAAATAAAATAATAATAATTATTGGATGGTTTAAGGATATTTGATTGTCCTAAGTTCGTCTATCCATCCAACTTGGAAAACATAATCGTATTTATACGAATATATTATATACGGTATGAACTCATAAATTATTATGTATTAGCATTAGGTATATGTATTCAGGACAGTTTTTAGTTTAAATAGATATATATTGAAGTTATAACCGTTAGGGAAGGTTTATATTTGATTAATTACAGCCCCGTTTCAAATTTTAGGTTTCGGTGCCGTCTAGTCTAGTGTAATATTATACCAATAAAAAAATAATAATTACAAACGTTTAATAAATATTTGTTTTTTGACCATAGCAATTATTATTAACATGGTATATTATCGACATATCCAAATTACGTTTAATTCGAATTATATATACAGCTGTATAAAGTGTATAATATTTTATTTTTTATTTTTTTTATTCTCTTCGAACGAGTATTTTTATAAATATTGATCCTAAACACAGGTTATGTTATATATTCATCAGGGGTAAGCACATCATGTTTTAGTAAAAAGGGTACCTATATTAAATTCACGTCAAAATTATATTGGTTATAAAATTATGTTTCATAATAATTAATAACTGTAATTAAATTACGCAGCATTAATAAATTATTTAATGGGTAGTTAGGTGGTTGGTTCAGTTTTTTTTTCTTTTTTTTTTTTTTTTTTTTGTCTAGTCACGCTATTTTTTCGAACGGGAAATTAAGAAATACATGCTTATTGACGATTAAAAATTAACTCCAAGTTGTATATAGTAACTTTTTAAATAAACTTTCCACGTTAATAAATTAAAAACCGTATTTTATATAGGTAATAGCATACTACGTTCAAATTAATATAGAAAATATACAATTTGTATTTGACCGGCCAAGTTTTACCTACTCATTTCGTATGATTCAATTTAAACGTACAAGTAGTATAACATTATAATTTATTTACGATTAGTTTGAAATTGTACATACATAAATACTAAATATATAAAATATATATGTAGATATTACTGCGAGACAACCGACGAAAGTGTATAGTGGGTGAACCTTGGAAAAATTGACATCTCGAAAATTAATTATTAATTTGATAGACAGAGAAGAAACATACTTTGTAAAAAGTTTTTTTTTTTAAGTATAAAATTGGTTTAAGTATAATAATTTAACGACTACGTTTTATAGAAATATAGGCGAAACGGACGCTCCTATATATTATTATCTATAGGTACATAATAAACGATTTAAAAAATAAAATAAAATAAAATAAAAATATTAGGAAAAGTTTCATGTATACGTGGATTATTCAAGTTAAGTTATAATTTTGAAACATTTTGGAAAGTAAATTAAAACAAAAATATATAAACAATCGTCAATTATATTAATATTATTAGTTTTCTGAAATATTGGGTTTTTGGCTGTTTTTTATAGCGTTAATATTTGATTAATTCTAAAGTAATTTAATTTTATTGTGCACGAATTCGTTAAACGATATAAACGTTAATTAGTAATATATTATATGATTATAGAATCGACAATTTATAATGATATATTTCAATGATTATAGATTCGACGTCAAAATGTAATTTAATCAAATCGTTTGAAACTATAAATTCTAGGAAGCATGAACTGAATTGCCTATACATAGTAATATAACTTATAATATATTTATATGTAACATAGATAAATAGTATCAATAATTAATCAAAACTATATAAAGTGAATAAATTATAAAACATTAAAACACGTTTTTTAAAAGTGGACCTTAACATGATATTATTATGCTATCAAGTACACGTGGGTAATAGTTATAATATATGATTTCAATTATATAATATTATAATTATAATACTGGCTTTGATTTTGAACACCCGAAACTTACTTGTCCCTGTATGACGAGATTTCCCTCAAAGTCGACGTTACGCTCGGAGTTAGCTCCGACCAATTTGCAATAGAGTTCTGGTCCTTGAAGGCCCTCGCCGCAAGTGGCAGTGGCCACGATCCGACGGCCTTCGGCCAAGTTGAAATACGGCGGTGTCAGCACCTCCGGTCGAACCGGATAGGCGGCCAAAAGCAAGAGCAACAGTAACGGCGGCCACGGGGCCCGTCGGAACGCGTTCATCGCGGAACGACGGCGGCGACGTCGGCCCGAACTGTACGCGTGAAGACGACGTGGACGTAAACGTGAGAAGACGTCGACGACACAGACGACGTGTAAACGTGGTGGACGACGAAAAGTATGGACAACACGAGGACGACCGCGATTACTAATTGCGTTACTGCGTAATCGAATGGCGGATGCTGCAGTATTGTAACATCATAATGCACGCATAGCGCTAATACAACTAGTAACAGCGGTATATCGGTATATTATAATATACGCGCTCGGTGATGCTGCACCGACTGTGCCGGTGATAATAATAATTATGCTCGCGCCACTCATCCCTAGCACGCCCGGCGATCTCAACGAAACACATGTCGCGGCATGACCGCCGCCGCCGTGGCCAACAACCAGTGGGTCCTAAACTCGATGGCCAGTAATATTTATATAATTCGTAATCATACGCATATTTTGTATTCTCTTTATCTCGTATATATATGCAAGATATATATACAATATGTATAATTCGTTTCCGTTAAGTGATTTTTCGATAGAATTATAAATTATACATTCATTCATATCAGTAACACGTTACAATTATACTAACTGTATAATATATAATTAAACAAAATGATATAATATTGTTCACCCTTTGGTTAACCTATTTGGGAAACACTCGTGGGTCGGTTTCCGAATATACGTCCGCATGGGAGTAGATTATTTACAAACATTTGGTCTCCATATGATCTTTTGTAACAGAAAAACGTACATGTTTCGAGTTGGACCGTATCGCCAACGACGAAAGGAAGTGTTGATCGTCCAATCATTTCGTACGAGGACGACATTTTAAACTAAACTAAAAATAATAATAATAATTTTATTTTTCGATTTACACGACCCACAATGAAATATAATAATATATTACAGACGTTCTTCATTTCTAAATTCATAATCGAAGTGCGACCTAAGGTCGATTGAATTCATAAAAAGAAAATAATTATATACAGAAAACTTTCGCGCGTAGAACTTATAGAAACTAGTTGAAATCGATTTTTATTTTATTTTTTTTATATTAAAAACTTTAAAAAATATTATTTTTACAATATGGGCATATAAACGTATAGAAAATAATTTTCATTAAAACTGAATTTTAATAATTACGTGAAAATCGAGAGTGTAAAAACGAGTCAAGTATGAAAAATCTCATACATGATTCTGTTCTTAAATTATAATAATAATTTTTATGCAAGTCGCTCAAAGTCGCGATTTCCATCGACTGTTATTCATATAATGTAAAAATTATTGTAAAATCGGTTTTATATGGGGGGGGGGGATTATTTTTTTCCTACGACGAAATCGTGAACCCTGCATGTAAGAATTATTATTTTTTTTTTCTGGTTAATACCAAACAGATGTGGTAACGATGCGGCGGCGTTCCGAGTGTATTGAAAACAGTTGTCACGTGTTGGAATCCAGCATAATAATATTCTATTAACCATGTCCAAAAATATATGCCTAAAAATACTTAAAATTCAGACTAACGAGAGCTACGTACATCATCAACGTAGTGCGGTTAAATCTTATTCAACTCTCATATTATTATTTCTCGTATACGAACGATTATTAAATTATTATATTTCAAAAAAAAAAAAAAAACAGGAATGCGTTTTTAATAAATATACCAAACGGATTTTAACAAAATAATAGTAGAAAATAATTATTATGATTATGACTATAGCGTCTATAGCCCAACAGAACGAAAAAAAGACGTTTTTTACCATAATTTCGTATAGGATCCTACAATCCTACCGCTGAATATTTTAAATATTATTGATATTATGACAATGGATTCATCTTTTCGAGGTTTTGACTTGTATATTATTTTTATAATACCCACATAAATTTTCGTGTATTTGATTTTTTTATTTTGTTTTTTTATTATAATATATACTAAAATATAATTTAATTTTTATGTAAATGCACTGTGACGAATTACTGCCGCAATATCTTTGAATTTTTATCAATTACTTAACAGGAAACACGAGTTATCGATAATTATGGATATGTTGTATAATATTTCATCCAAAACGACGCGTTTAATTTAGTTTAAACGATATCGTACAAAAAAAAAAAAAAAAAAAAAAAAAAAAAAAAAGAAAAGTATTTAAATATATTATTAATTGACACGATAACGAAATATAATAAGGATATATACACATAATTATATAATATCTAAGTACGTGTATTTGGATCAATAAATTCAATTCATTTCTTTGACGTTTTAGGCGAATACGAATAGTATTATTTTTTATCATATTACATTTTAAAATATTTAAGGAATATTGTTTCCATTAAAAATTATATAATATTCAACGTTATAAAACACAAATAATAAAAAATATACTAAATATAATATAAATTACATTGCACGCGAAAATATACATTTATAATAATTAATTATTTAATGAATACATTTTTTTTAAAACCACGTTTATTTTTTATTATTTATTATAATTTAATATTTAAATATGTATATTGAATATTCAAAATAAACATTATAATCACGTAAGTGATCATAATATATTAATATTTTCTTCTTTTCTTTTTATAAATCACGTAGGTATATACTTCTATATTTATTATTAAAAACGTTAAATTTATTATTAAAATTCAATAATCTCGTACCCAAATCATTATATAATTTGGCTTCTATTTATTATTGATATCCATCAACAAATTTGAATATAAATTAAATATAATTTAAGTACATACAATTTTATGTATGTATTCGTATTATTATATTATTATTCTGTTATTCGTTTATACGACGCATTTTTTCTATTGTTCGAATTTATTAATAATAATTTCTAATATTTTTTAAAAAAAAATATACCTATAAATAATTATGTCAAAATTATTATTATGAACTATAAAAAATATGTTTAAAGAAAACATTATTAGATTTCCCGATGAAACGAATCGTATAAAACATATAATAATATGTCATTCCACAAATACTTTAAATAATAAATAAAATTAAGTTTCATATTTCCTTAAAAAATAAAAAATAAAAAATATTATTGGCTGTACACATACATTGGTATGGAATTCCAAAATAATAATGCGCGTCTGTTTTGCAATTATTATAAAATTATACGATTATCAGGGTACATAAATTTTTTTTTTTTTTTTTTTTTGATAACATTAAAAATATACGAATTATAAATCAAATATTATTGTTATTTATTTTATTTTTATATTATTAAAAATGTGCTCACAGTTACAATATATACTGCTATCTAGTAGTGACGAGCACACGATCCTAGTTACCGACGTTGCGTTACCATGGCGACACACGTCTCTGCCAGTCGAATACTTTCGTTTCCTATAATAGAATAATATAATATTATATTTTTCACCTAAGTCATATTAACATTACGAAAAGTCATGTCACCTTAAAACACATAACTTTTCCTTTTGATTTTTGATTTTTAAAATATACGTCATTTTTTATAAAGAAAAAAAATATATATGTACAAATTAATTTTATAATTTACCATTTAAATCAATCACTCCGCAAATAATTATTTATTTACACTTTTAACTTATCGTGTATATTAATAAGTCATGTATTATTATTATTATCATCTATCATCAGACAAAACCGTACAGTAAGGAGGTTATAGTCCCCCCCCCCATCACCTCTTCTGGCAATTTGCTAATAACCACCCTTATAATATGTAGGTACAATCATATTTCGAGAATAGTTTGAATTTTTCCCCGCTGGTTAAGTAGTTTAACATTAACACGGGGCAACTCGAATTTCGACAACATATAGCCTTGTTTGCGCTCAACGCATTCAGGTGTAGATATACACAATATATTTTAGTACCTATATAATATAATATATACATTGTAGTTAGTTTTAGGATAAGTTAACATAATTTACCAATTAAACATGAAACGGGCAACCCGGTCGCATTCGTATATTATAATGTAATCATGTTGAAATTGAATAAACATAAACAATAACATGCAATTTATGATGTTATGTGTGTGTCTATTCAGCTTAAATAATATTAGGTATACGTAAAATTAATTGTAACGTTTTATATCGTTAATATTGTCTTTAAGACTGTTTAAAGTATAAATAATAATATATTAATAACGAATCATCATATTGTATAAATCACTGAAATACATAATAAAATAATATACGTATAAGAAGACAATATTCATTCAAGATATTATATTATGATAACAATTCGTAGTTTTTATAATATTCAAAATCAAAACTTTAGACTAGATATTATAAACCTTTTTACAAGATGGACAATACGTGTAGGCATAAAAAAAAATACTTTTGAAATAAGTTCCTTAAAAATAAAATAATCATATTTCAAAATCCCTGCTTAAAATGGTGGGGGAGGTGTCATGACTCTAAATTTTTTAGTTGAACTTCTATACTATTATTAAGTCCATAAATATGCATAAATATCCTTTTTCTTCCGTATAAAATATTTATATTAAAATCAGTATTTCATTGAAAGTTGTAGTTCTTATTACGTGAACTGTACGAAGCATAATGATGGAAATCTCGTATATATAATTTAAATTTTAAATTTTTAGATTTTACCTTGAATTGTAGAAATAATAGGCTTCGGTAAGTATTTATGGAGGGCAAAGTAAATGAGTCTTTAAGGTAAAAAATATTAACCTCCATTAAATATTATATCCTCTATACTTATTATTATTAATTTCCACATATATATATATATATATATATATATATTATATACAATATACGAGTATATACCATGTTACTAATCGAAATAGTATAACATTTATATATTTATGTTAAATTCTGAAAGTTTATAAGTATTTTATTTCGTCACAATATTATACTGATGGAAAGGTCAATAACTCGTATAATAATTTATAACTTTAAAGTGCTAATTATGATGGGTGTAGTATTATATTATATATTATGATTTATTATGTGTATAACGTCGAAACCGACGAGTTGAATAATTCGATAATATAAATTTCGTATTTTATTCAATGACCACAACAGTTTTTAGCGTATTATACACAATAATAATAATATGATACCAGCTATTACCTGTATAATACGTACACACACATATACGACATATTGGAGCTGCAGGACAAATCTAATTAATATTATGCTACCATATACCTGATATCAGGTATACAATAATAAATTATTTTATATTTAAAACAATATAATATGAACACAACAGACATATTATATGTATATAGTTACTATTTTATTATTTTATACGAAACTACCCCTATAACGTCGAGCCTACCAATATGCATATATTATTTATTTATTAACTCGGAGCATAATATTATTATGTGTGTGCGTTGATATATATTATTAACGCCTCGATTTATACTGAAACACAAGTATATACACGCGCGTATATATAGGTACATACTAAAGTCTGAAAGTAATGCATTTTTAACGCAATTATCGTTGTTTATACGCGTCTTTACTGTTGTACACACGATAAATATATATTAAATAATAATAATATAATATCGTGTAGCTTATAAAATTTGAATTTTTTTTTCTTCTCGTTGTTATTTTATAAACGCGGAATATAAATTAAAATGTTATTATCGAGTACCTACATAATATTATGCTAAAATCACCGTACCAGTCGTGGGACGTGTAAGTAAACATAACATATAAAATAACGTGTAGGTATTATACCTAAACTATGCCATAATATTATAATATTATTGCTCACCTAGGTAGGTATATATAACAATAATTATATACTTATATATATATAAAAAAAAAAAAAAAACATTCTATAAAGTATTATTATTGCGTATTTATACTTGTATAAAAAAAAAACGCGTGATTCATAATAATAATTACGATGATATATTTTATTTTATTGTTTATAATATGATTCATTTAAATATTATTATTTTTCAAATATGTGATAGATTACCGATTATAACGTATACTTAATACTTATTTTTATGTGTAGACGTATTATATATGTTATTATACGTTTGAGTTGTTTTATTATTATTATTATTATTATTATTTTTTTTTTTATACAATAAAATCGATATTATTATCGATAACAAAACAATTAATGCCGAACGTGCATTGTATTATAATTATAATATATGCATATAATAATAATAATAATAATAATAATAATATTTTATTACTGAAAGGAAATTTTATAACTATGCGTTATAGAAGTAATCGTCGAGAACGAAATTTTAGTAAAAAAAAAAAACTTAAAAATAAAAATAATAATCCAAAACCGAGATTTTATAGTAACACAAAAAAAAGATATATATTATTCTTTTTTAGGAATTTTTCCTAACTTAAAAAATGGAAAACTATCTACTTTCGCACAGCCTTATACGATAATAAAATATATGTTGTTTTTTATGGTTTTTATATAATAATACAAAAAGAGTACATCAATATGATTGGACGTTATAGTTATTTTTAATTGTGCGTGGTAACCTCTCTTATACACGTGGTACAAGAGATTTACTGCAGATACGAGTTAAATCGCGACAACGGAATGACAATATTTTTATAATTTATACTATGCTACTTCAGTTCAAATACGTTAGATGAAAAATAACATATTTATGGCAACTACAGTTATTTTAAACTTTTATATTATTATTTTGGCCGTTTGATGAATTTTAGTATATCAGAGACCGACGCTATAATTTATACAAAAATGTTATTTTTTCGGTTTTCGAGTTATTTATAATAATATATATATTATATTATATATATACCTGTATATGCAAAACATCGCATGGAAGTAAAACGTAATTATTATAATATTCTACTCGTATAATAATAATAATAATAATAATAATAATAATAATAATAATAATAATAATAATAATAATA
>JAIUCT010000001.1:40310853-40323447 GCA_021307375.1 Tetraneura akinire | reverse complement strand
TAATAATAATAATAATAATAATAATAATAATAATAATAATAATAATAGTAATATGTCATACAGCTAAATTAATAAATTTTATTGGGCAAACAATCAAAAACGCGATCTTGGCGCATACATGAATGATTTTTAATTTAATCAAACCCGTGCGATTATCACTTTTAAGCCGTGTTTATAATAAAATATAATATGGATTACACGTTATTATATAAATATTATGCACCTAAACGCATAAATAACCCGTGTTAAATAATATAATATATTTAAAACATATCGTTAGGCGGATATTAAATTAATATATATAAAAAAAAAAGACGAGATGATATTCCTGCCGCAGGGATATAGGTGCGCAAATCATAGTATTTAATTTTAATTAGAATTTGAATGCAATGATAAATCATTGCATTCGAAACAACGATTCTGAACGAAGTTCAGTCAGATAATGTAGGTATTGATTAAAATATAAACTTTAAACAGCTATAAAAAAAAATTGAGAATAAAAATTTTTCTAATATTTTGATATGATGTTGAGTAATATGTAAATATACTTCAGTAAAATTTTCATACCTTAATGCCCAAAATTGCCAATTTTATCAAACATTATATATATATATATATATATATATATATAAAAACGAGAATTTTACGAAATATTCAGTCCTATATTTTGAAGATAAATTACCGTAACGGTTCCAAAATTTTACTACATATATATATATATAATACCTATGTGAATACCCAATAACATTTTCAAGTGTTATCTTCAAAATTGCTCAAATTATCGTTAAATATTGAAATCGAATTCGTCGAAATTTCATATTTTTGAAAAATGCCGTTATTTCGTAATTTTTTAGTTGTTTTTTCTATCGCATAGGGTCAATTTTGAGAAATTCGAAAAACAACCTATATAAAGTACCAACTACATCCACTTTCCAACCGGAAACATTTGATATTCATGTAAATTGGTGCATTATTTCGGGTAGTAAAACGTAAAAGTGTCTTAATACTTAAAAAAAAAAAAAGGATACACATCATTGTAATAAAACGAATACATTCTTAGCTTCGCTCATAATCTAAAAGAACTACAATTTACTGGTTGAGTAATATATGTAATTGAGATAATTATTAATATTACGTCTCATGATTTTATCTTCGTCTTTATAGGATTTTATGAATGATAAAAAAAAGGTTAGGTTATAATGTGTTTAGACAACAACGTTATTTGAGATGGTTAAATTATACTTTTGATATCTTCAGGGACATAATTTCGGGGGAAAAAACACAATTGATGAAACTGAAATAAAATCATATTTATTGTAATAAATTAAAAAACTTAACATATTCAAGCTACATAAATAAATATTATAGGGTAGGTCATAATTTGGACACTACGAGTAAGTATATTAGGTTAGGATAGGTCGGTCAAGTAGTAATCCGAAAAATAATAAAAATTCTAGTTCTGAAATTAAAGAATTACTACCACAAACTATAATACTAACATAAATACCGTGTTTAAAATATTTGTTTTTAATTTTAGAATTTATTTATTTCTGGCGTTTTTAAAATATTCGTCATTCCAATGGCTGTTACCAATCCGACGGGGATTTTTTACGTGAATATTTTTTATTTTCGAAGTGAATAAGAGATGAGTGCCAGACTTTCCTCCTTGCCTACCCAAAAATAATATTTCGTTTTATCATTTTGCCACACAAGACACAACAAAATAATATACAAAACTATTGAAATACGATTTTGATTATTAGAGTTGGTAACAAAATGTAACGTCACTATTTTTCCTAATCGTTTTCGGACATCTGCCTCTGACTCAGGTTAAGTTGGGTTAGGTTATGAGGTTAGGTCGTGAGATTTCGTCCCTGTTTCCTATGGCCGGCGTGGGGGGGGGGAAAGGTCGGGTTAAGTTAGGTTATATAGTTATCTATAAACACGAGAGTTATTTGAGCGAAATCTAACCGAAAAATTCTAAACTCTTCAATTAATTTACATTTTATTATGATGAATAATAACAATTATTTTATTACTATTATATTTACACATATTATAATATAAATAACACGTTTAGTTTTTTACGAGTCATTTTCCGAGAATTCTGTATATTATTGTAAACGTGCGCGTTTTACAGTCTTAAAGTCGTTAGTCACAACTCACAACGGCCGTATTAAAATACATAATATTATTATTATATATAAATAATAATTATAATATTATAGTCGTTATATTGACGTTTGTTTCTCATCAATTCATTAGTAATTTTATTTTTTTTACAGCACTCTCGTAGTTATTATATTTATTAAATATCCTATTGTACAGTTTATTATTGTTGTTATTATTGCTGTTATTAAAAACGTATTTATGCCCGTAAGACTGTTTTCGACGCGTATTGCGCAAAAACTACCGCGTTATTATTAATTTTATTACTCAACGTTTTATATGTATAATATACAGATGCGAGGATCCGCCGCCGAAGAGATGTAACTTTTATTGACATTTCTAGTATAATATTATGCGTGATGTTGTATACGTATACAGGGCGATGAAAATTTAAAATTACAAAAATATAGCAAACGTTATTTCAATAATAAATTATAGTTATTATCGCAACACGAAAATCTGATCACCCCGTACGCGTGCACAGCGAATTATTATAAAATGTCATTTAAATTAGTATAATAATTACCGTATGCGAACACAGTTTGATATTACGCGTATAATACGGTTTACAGGATATAAATAAATATACATGTACATTATAATATAGCAATTTGCGTCGTTTTATTAATCCGTTTAAATTGGCCAACAACTACATTATACTATACATCACACAACCGGTACGACGATTAAAATCAATTTTTGGTATATTGATAAATTATGTATTAATATATTATAAAGTCGTTGTCGGATGAACGTCGGTAATTTTCAAAGTATTTTATGACCTCGTGTTCGAAATTAATATACTACAATCAGTTTATAATCTATACGTTAAAATCGAAAGTTTTCAACTTATAATATATATATATATAAATAATTCGTTATCGACTTTATTTTATTACGTATATAATAATATTTTAATATCCTATATCGATTAAATGAAAGAAAAAAAAGCTGTATAAGTAGATTTAAAAAAAAAATAAATAATAATTTACTTCTTAATTATTATTAATGTTCGGATCGTTTATTTCTATTTCTATTTTTTTTTTTTTTATTATTATTATTATTTAAATTAGAAACATATGAACGTACACATTAGCGTTATATCTCCAGGGACAGTAAAGGGTTACAACCATTTCTCGGCAAAAAAAAAAATAATAATAATTTTTATATCACATATTTATATTTACGTGTACAGACACACTAAGATTAATTTTTACAGTGATAGCAAACGTGTCCGAATAAAATATTATAATTAACATTTCATATATTCGACGCTTTAATTATTAAATATATGGCAGTATCGTTTAAGATATCTTTATTACTTAGTCGTAAACCTACTTAAAATAATAAAATAATCCAGCGAATACAATAACATTGTAAAATAAAAAGTACTATAGTATAGGTAATAATAATAATATGCTGAATTTCATATAAAAAATTTCAAAATTATTAATAATAATAATGTTATTATACAAAAAATATATATAGATATTTAATATGTCCAAGCCCGTGACTATACTTATATTGTACTTTATATATTATTTTTTAATCATTTATTTAAAATGTACAATAATATATTCGTACGATATTTGAATTAAAATACAAATTTATATAAATAAATATTAATATAATAAATGTATATAAATATCTATTATATAAACGAATTAGTATTATTTTTTTTTTTTTGTTATCAACCCTAAGGTTGGTTTTGCAGTTTTCCGAAATTTCTCCATTCATCTTTATTGTCAGCTAACCTCTTCAGTTTCTTATAGTTTGTTGGACCTTCATCGGAAATCATACTTTTGATGTAAGATGTTCTTGGTCGTCCTCGATCTCTTTTGCCATTTATCTTCCATTATATTATAATGTACAGAGACTCATCTTCATGTCTTAAGACATGACCAATCATATTCCATCTTCTTTCTTTTATGGTACCTACTAAGTACCTTCCTGGTTTCATTTATTTCGTTTAAAACACTTTCGTTAGTACTTCTTTCTGTCCAGTACCCATGAATCGACACTCCACACAAATACTTTTATCAGTCATTTTTTTTATCATCAAATATAATTGAGTATTTATTTTGTGTATTAACGAAAACACGTTAATTATTGTTTATCCAAATTAAATTGTTTTCATATTGATTGCATACGTAATACTATTTAATAAACATTTTTTTTTTTTTTTTTGTACGTTTATAGTTTTACTTTCAATTATTTCCGTAATAACTTTATCGTGTTTATTGTTTACAAATAGACAACGGAATAATATATAAATTTTGTTTTCTTTTTCACATACTTCCTACTTCGTATATAGTTATAGTGTGCACATGCTAATTAATTTATAATTATTAGGTACGACCATTGATGGTCTACTTAGGATGTTTTAAAATATTGTAAATCGTTAGTCAACGTAAAAAAAAAAAAAATGATTACACGCGTTCGCTTTTAAACGTGGATTCGAGAAAAAATCAAATTATTATAAATGAACACATTAAATAACTAATATCCATAAATATCTGTGATTTGTTATTATTAAAAATTTGTTATTCATTATTAAAAATTATTCCATAGCGTAATACATGCATATTTTACGATTTCTTTCTATTGTAATATTATAATATAATATAGTCGTTTGCTGCACAGGGCTTGATAAATCACAAATTCCCTAAGCGTGTTTCGTTGATACAACGTGTCTATTGATTTTCTTGTTATATCCAAAATAATAAATAATAAATAAATATATTTTTTGTTTAAATTAAACTATACCCTTATTCTCCGAATTGGTGCAGGTTACAGGTATATAACGTATAAATGTAATACAATATTCATTTTTCAATTATGCATTTTTATATTTCGATTATATTATATATAAACAAAGAGGCAAGAGTAGAAAATATACGGTGACTGCGAAATGCCGTCATACGATTTTTCCCATAATTAAACTTCTATACGTAGATTTAAAATAATATTAAAAAAAAAAAAAAAAAATTGGTCGAAAAAATGTTTATAATGTATACGGTGCGATTATATTATTTTATATTACGCGAAGAACTGCGGGATTTACAATACGCATTCAAACCTAAAGGATTATTACTCGTTGACCACAGTGGCGCAAGGACCTCCTTCTTATAAGAGCTTCATATTCGTCCAAAAATCGAAATGTCCTTTTCGTCCTGCGACCTGGACACACAATGTCACGGGGGACTGTTCGCACGCTCAGCGTTTGGGTTTGTGTATACACTCGTGTATATATATATAACGTACTGCGCCCTCTTAACAAAGGTATAATTAAAAAGGGATGGGCAAAATTCGTGGAAGAGTTCCGTGTGGACTATAATTGGTGACCATCGAATAATATTTAATTGATTATGTATAGAAAGTCAAATATTATCCTACAATACAATATATTGAACGATCCGCACGAAAAGTCAATATATAATAATAATAATAATAATAATAATTATAATATTATATAGAATAATATTGATTATATATACTGTGCGACCAAGAATTACTTCCCAGACTGGACGACTAAATATAAATATAAAATATTATATAATATATTAAGATATAAATATATAATGTATGCATCGGTCGGATTGAATAATAAATATAAATTATAGTTATATGTAATATGTAGTAGTATACATTTGGGTAGGAAAGAAGGAGTTCCTCAAATATTTTATTTTAAACTACCCTTATATTAATTATTTAATTATTAAATCTATATTATATCGACGTACGAAATAATATATTATAATTTTTACAAAATCCGATAACACTGTTATTATATTCTATATTATAGTTATAATACACGCACGGAAAAACAATATAATCATATACACTACAGCTACTACCCGACTAGTGATGAAAACCGTTTTGTTAAAGAATGAGATTTTTTTCTTGTTCTTGTTGAATTATGAATTTTGCGGGTTTTTTTGTAAAATGCTAGGAAGACATAATTTAACATGCCCAGATACGTGAAAGTCTTATTTATATACAATCTCTTATGAATCATAATATAGGTATAGATATTACAGGTCAATAAGCTCAAATATTTGTATTTTTTTAAATAAAGATTCCTATAGTTATTAAAATATTATAATATAAATGGTAATTTTTTTTTTCGTTAGTCTTCAAGAAAGGGTTTAAAAATCCCTTCTTAAATATACCCCACATACTTAGAGTCATAATACTTATACATATTATATAATATGGTGAAATAGACGTAATATTATTATTTATTAATTATACAGTTGAGTTAATCAAATCATTAATATTGTACGATTGTACTTATTAAAATTATTTATTTATAATCAAAGAGTTGTTTTATCTATAATAATATACAATACATAGTAAATAAATTGTTATTTAAAATTAAGAATTTTTGTACGGATATTAATTTAACACTTTTATTAATATTAATAAAGGCGTATCGACGCGTTATTAATATTTCATGCAATCACGACTCCGAAGTCTAAATACATTTTTGATTTTTGGGATTTTAGATTATATTATTTATTATTAAACAATCAGTTTACAAATGCAAGTATACACATTATAATTAGGAATATCATTTTTAAGTAAAACGTATGCACACAACGAAATAATATTATATAATATTATATTTTATATAATGTACTCGTATGTGTCGTATCAAATTATTAAAATACACATTAACCGACTGCTAAATAATAATATTTACCTATCTGAATATCCGTTTTTAGAATATTATTAAATTCGTGGTGTGTGATTTTACTCGTATGTGTTGTGCGTCTAGGGCCCTGTTGTTGAAGCCATACATAGGTACATTCATATATATATATATATATATATATATATATATATATATACACACGAAGTTATACGTAATTCGCACACGTTACGAACCCCCGTATAAATATAAATGACTTTCGTATAATATGAATATTGTTCACGCATATATACGTACCTACGTTCACAAGGATATTGGACCCTCGAGAGATTAAAATAACAAATTTTGGTGTGACATCTTCTTAATAATTAACAAACACTATGGTTATAGCACATATATATATAATATATTATTATAGCTGTCAGTTTTTCATCGCGTTATATATTTACTCCGTGTGTCTATATGTGTAATTAGTAAATTGTAAATTTATATTTCATACGCATCAACTTTAAAAATGCATGATTTATCTGTAAGTTCGTATGCGTCAAATATTAATTTACTAATTTATTATATGTACTTATATAATAAATATATACATATATATACTCATACTTACAAATACACACACACACACACACACGGTAGATTCTAATTTTAAATTTTAAAATAATAACAGTATTATTCATAATTATTTATAAATTATATTATTATAATATAACGTTATTTCCACGTTTAAATTGTCGACAAAATTGAAATTATTTTCTACGGAATATAAATATTAGTTATTTTTTATTTATATCATTGTATAACCCGTGTTGATATTATTATAATAGTAGTTAAAATGTGTATATTATATTAAATATTATTATTATTTTAACGTGTAAACAATAATTTTTTTACTCCTACTCAACATGAACACAATAACATTTTCGACTTATTTAAGTACTAAAAGTTTACTATCAACGTTCGTCTTTATAATTTTCGATAACATAAGTAGGTAAAGAACTTATTTTATATATTATATTTTTACGGTTAATTGAGTAACTTATATCTACATATTATCTATACAGACTCCTACATATACATATTATTAATTTAGTAACTTCTTAAGATTAATATTGATTAATAGTTTTTATTATATTGATAATTAAATAATATTAAATAATTTTAAAATTTGCCTATCTTTAAACATTCAGACAAATTTAATATAAAATTGATTTACATATTATATAGATAATTATGTAAACTGACATCTTAGTTAACATTGTTATTTTAGGTAAACAAAAACCTAGCTATAGGTAATTCTAATATTCCTATATACATTTATAAAATACTATCAAGTTTATACACAAATGTAATATATCAATTTGACTGATATTGGAAATGAAATGTTTCATAATAAATAATAATAAAAAAGTAAAAAGAGCTGATACTCCTGCCGCATAGGATACAGGTGTTCGAATCATAGCGTTTAATTTTTCTTAGAATTTGAATGCAATGATAAACCATTGCATTCGAAAAAACGATTCTGAGCGAAGTTCAGTCAGATTATAATTTTCGTTTGAACTAAAAATATCAACTTAAAAAAGCTATAAGTCCTATATTTAGAAAAAAAATTTAAAAACGGTTCCAAAATTTTACCATATATTATATATATATAATAGCTATGTGAACACCCAAAAAAATTTTCAATTCTCTAACTTAAAAATTGCCCGAGTTATCGTGAAATATAGAAATTGAATTCGTCAAAATTTCGTTTTTTCTACCGCCTATAGTCAATTTTAAGAAATTCGAAAAATGACCCAAATAAACAAGCACGTATTCAGGATCAATTTTCGGGGGGGGGGGGGTTAAAATTTTTTAATATATGAAGTAAAAATAAATGATTATATTATACGTAGTTATATATGTAGTTAGTCTGTTATATTATAAATATAAAACTACTTTAAAAATTTCGGGGGGGGGGGGGGGTTGAACCCCTAAACCCCCCTGGATACGGGCTTGCAAATAAAGTACCATCTACATCCACTTTTACATCTGAAACTAGCTATTGGTGAAAATGGAAGGGTTATTTCGGGTAGTGAAAGTGTTTTCAGAATATTTATACGTATGGATTCTAAGATTTTCGTTTTCCTAAAAATATCAACTTAAAACGGCTATAAAAAAAAATTTTGACAATGGATTTTTCTAATATTTTAGTATGATGTTAAGTAATATGTAAGTATACTTCAGTAAAATTTTCAGACTAAAATACCCAAAATTGACAATTTTATCACACATTATATACGTAAAAACGTGAATTTTACGAAATATTCAAAGTCCTAATTTTGGAGAAAAATTAATGTAACGGTTCCAAAATTATACCACATATATATAGTAGCTATGTGAACATCCAAAAAAAATTTCAGGTCTCTATCTTAAAAATTGCCTGAGTATTTCATTTTTCGCGAAAAATGCAGTTTTTTCGTCATTTTTTCGCCGTTTTTTCTACCGCATAGCGTCAATTTTGAGAAATTCAAAAAATGACCTAAGTAAAGTACCAACTACATCCACTTTGCTACCGGAAACATACCCTATTCGTAAAAATCGGAGCATTATTTCGGGTAGTATTTTTGTACACAAACATAAAAAAAAAAAAAAAAAAAAAAAACAACAAAAAATAATCACACATCATTGTAAAACCAATACATTCTTCGCTTCGCTCAGAATCTAAAATATAATAATAATAATAATACTAATCAATAGTCATGAGTTGATGCTTATGACTAATGAGAATCATTATTACTTAAATTTACTATAGAGTGCTAAAAGTATTAAACTTTGTCTTTGATATTTGTATTTTACAGTTGTGATTTTCATAATATAATAGAATTTATTTGTTTATGTTTCTTCGAACACTCGTTTCAACATTTTATATATAAACGTGAATAAAATTACAATAATTATTTAATTAATAATTGTATTTATGTAAAAAAAAAAAAAAACAAAAAAAAATGAACGATATTTTCGTGATAAATCGAAATACACTCGCGTATTTAAAAGAAGAACAGACGCAGAATATAATCAAGCAAAGTTTACTTAAATAAATTATGTTTCGAAGACGAATATTAATAAATAAATTGATATTATTATACGGACTTACGGTATAGAAATTATATTATTAATATTATTTTATACAATCGATGATATTAAATATTATAATTTATATTGACGACGAAGAAAATATTTTTAATATTAATCGTGTTTTTATACAAATTTTTGAAATAAATTATATAATTATTATCATTAATTATTGAATGTTTTACAAAACGGAATTGCACGATTTGCGAATACGAAATCATTGTCTCTTCTTCGAAATACACACGCAATTCAAGGCATAATTAAATAATATACCATATAAAGTGATGTACCAATAATATATTGCGTATAAAGATTAAAGACTCATCTTATAATAAAATATCATACGGCAACTCGTGTATTTTATACAGCAGAAACGCGAAATTTACATAATATATTACTATACAATGTGTAGTTTATTATATCAAAATAAACATAAATATTTTAAATTACAATTTTATCATGTTACCATTTGTTTTCGATGGGTCTTTCAAGTTTTACAATATATACTACGTTAATCTACATTTTTAATTCAATTTTTCTTAATAATTACCTACATGTACGCACGAAAATTGAAAACACATTCAAGAACGCGTATATGGAATAATATGAAGAGTTTGTATATACATTTTGTAATGAAATTGTTGGTATAATAATATCCACGTCAAGTATCTTTAATTAAAAATCACATAAATATATTTTCAATTCGCTCTCTTGACATAATAATAATAATAATAATAATAATAATAATAATAATAATAATAATAATAATAATAATAATAATAATAATAATATATTATATAGTGCGTGGAAATTCTACATGAAAACTATATACCTACGTATACTTCCGTGTAAAAATGATTATTTTCCTGAAACCGAGACAAAATATTCTGTGCAGAAATGCGTGTTTGCAAGAGGTTGTGTATTTCCGATTCCGATTTACACGCCGTATCCTCATTGGATGATTTCTGTACCCGAAACTGTGCGTGTATTTTTTTTTTTTTATGTACCTATATATATCTGAAATCTGAACGAACGAACACGTTACCACCCCCTGAGTCTAATTTCCTTTTTTGATTTGAATTTTAACTGAACTCGTGCCCTCATCCAATCCGAAACCCAGACGGCGAAAATAAATAATTTAAATTGTAACACTCCGGTCGGAAAATGACTGTGCACATTAATACATTTTATGGTAAAAACGAGATGGGACTTTGCATCATCACCTGGTTGTATTTTACCAAGTACGTACCCGTTATACCGAAGAAATGATAGATTATTAATATTGAAAAAATATCATACAATATTTTCAAATAAGTGTTTTCGACGTTTTCGTATATATTATCGTTTATATATTATATACATGTAACCGTATAATATAAAAATATAACGAAATGATCTTAGACATTAATATTTTATATTTACCAAGTTGGAAATATTTTCATTTATATTACATAATATTACGACGACATTATCGTTGTAACGGTTCGTTTTCATAATAATTTTTCTGTATATTTTCCCAATAAAATAGGAAAATAACAAATAAATAATTGTATATTTTATCATCAAAATAATGTAAATAAGACCGTATTTAGTCTCATACTTATGTACATATTTTTATTATTATAATGTAACACAAAAATGTATATAATATTTTAATTTAATTTTTTTTTTTTAATTTTTTATATTCCCTGTAACAAAATCCATTGGCAATTGGCAAATTATTATAAAATAAACTGTCCGCCCAAAAAATATTTTATAAATAGGTTCTGATCGTTGCTACGCGTTATTTATATGTACTAAAAATATGATGACATAATATTTTAATAAAATCAAAAGGTATAATTTCAGCTAGAGGACACTATACTACATATTATATATACCAAACTGTTATAAAACATATTATACTGCACCAGCGAAATATTGCCACGGTTTTATACCATGTTTGGAGTTCAACGATCGGGTCGTTTACATTAATATACGGTTTTTATTACAGTATAAATTATTCAAAATTAAAAATATAAAAATAATAATGAAAAAATAACAACGGAATATTTACAATCCGTTCATTTTATCCGCGACGACCGAGAATATACCAGAATATGAAAAACAAATTTATATATATATCAATTTATTTAAATTTAATATAAGATAAATATATTTAAATTTTAAACGACGGAGACTGTTAGTATACGAATAATATCGTAATCCAAATATAATATTTAATATTATATACGTAGTTTATACTTTAAAATATTATACTGTCGTATTATATTTATTAAAATGTCGTGTGTGTTTATATATAACATATTTTTGAAATCGATACACAAAACATTCGTACGTATAAACGTATAAGCAATGTGTCCAATTAAATAACGCATAATATATTTTATTTAATATTATATACGAAGTACATGTGTATAATATAAACTTCAAGAGTATAATATTATGCATTTCATATAAAATATTATAATTTAAATTTCCATATTAAATTATTTTATTGTATCAATATTACTTAAATTTATTATAATAAGAAAAATTGTATGTTTTAAACCCCTTGTAAGCACGTCGATAGTATACACAACACGGAGAGTATATCGTGTAATTTTATTATTATTATTATTATTATTATTATTATTATTATTATTATTATT
>JAIUCT010000001.1:40298475-40310843 GCA_021307375.1 Tetraneura akinire | reverse complement strand
TTATTATTATTATTATTATTATTATTATTATTATTATTATTATTATTATTGTTGTTGTTGTTGTTGTTACGCGTACTTATACTTGTATACCTACGCAAAATTTTGTAACACCAATAAACGTATATTATATTATGTATAAACAATATCTGTTTAACTTGTAAAAATTATTATTTTTTGTCTACACTCGTTTTAGATAATAATATTACGCGTTATGCGAGCAAATTTTCAAATTATTATTCAAATTCACTAAATTATTTATAATATTCAAGTATACGCGACGTAGGTTTTCCGTATAAAGTTAATAATTATTACAACAAAAGATTATTTTTTAAATATTTTATAAATATGTATTTGAAATTGACATAATTTTATTATAATTTATATATCTTATTATTATTACACTGTATATGCGATGTTGTTATACCCTATATTTAAAACGTAACTATATTGATTTATATTATAATATCTACAAAATGAACGAACACATTACTCGTATTTTACCGAATTGTCGTATATATTTCAATAATTATACAATAATAAAGTTTATGTGGATGGAAATAAATTAATATTAATTAAAATATTTGTCATATAATTTTATTCGTAACAATTATTTAGTTAATATATATACAAATTGAGCATCATATTATTATACTCTATGATGGTAATTTATTATGGTTAAAAAATAATAATAATATATTGAGTGGTCGTCATTGGATAGTAAATATAATTATATATTACACTTGTAATTATCTATGAACTCATACACGATATTGTATTACACATACCATGGTATATAATATGCGGTACTCGATATAATATTATTTTATTATATTTTGTAAATATATTTCTATCGTTTTATTATATATTTTTTTTTTTTTTTGTTTTTAATTAAATCGTGGTCGTTTATTTATAAAACCTATTATAAAATTTTAATTTATAAAATTATATTTCTTTTTATCTTTTATCCTATATTTTTATTTGTAAATTCAAACAAATATTACATATTATATATTAATATAAGTTTCATGATATTATATTTCATATTTCCCTACAGGCACAATTTTAAATTTTTCTCTATGGATTTATATTTTTACTTATATATATAATATAAGCTGGTGGTCGTCCAGAATAATAATAAAACAAATACAAATAAATATTTAAAATATAATTTATATGTTTTAATTCGAAAATAGATTTTCATTTAGCGTTCAATTTAATAAACAGGACGTTAAAAATGTAATAATTTATATGCTTATTAATATTAATACACCTGTTGTGTGGTTCTTTCACTATAAAATAACAGCTGAAATTATTAACCTTAAGCAAACAACTCGATTGTCCACACGATGTTATATAAACGATACGATATTATTATTAAAATTAAATTAATCCAAATTATTTAGATCAGCGCATAATGAACACTGTAAAATATGCTACACGGTATTTGCAATAATTTTAGATCGAACGTTACAAACTTAGGTACATTATATTAACATATATATGCAAATCAAAATATAATAATAATATGTAGATTTTATATAATATTTTAAACCTATATACGAAAAGTTGAATGCATAATAAATTATGTACAATGTGTAAATAAATATAAATAATATTAATAATTATATTTAAAAAAAGACGAGCTGATACTTCTTCCACAGGGATATAGGTATGCAAATCATAGTGTTTCATTTTAATTAGAAATTGAATGCAATGATGATAAACTATTGCATTCGAAAAAACGATTCTGAGCAAAATTCAGTAAGATAATGTAGGAAGTGACGTATTTAGGGGGCTAAGGGAGGCTAGTGCCCCGGGCGGTAAAATGTTTTTACATAATATATACTTATTATTGCTAAATAAATTTAGGTTGGAAAGGGGCGTTTTTTTTTCTTACCTAGGGTGCAAAATTAATTATTAATTATTAATCAATACGATTATATTGCCTTTCTTTTTTGGTCGTTTTTTCTAATGCATATGGTCAATTTTGAGAAATTCGAAAAATAACCTAAATAAAGTACCAACAACATCCACTTTCCAATCGGAAATTTATTCTATTCTTGAAAATCAGATCATTATTTCGGTATTAATTATGTATTATTATGTGTTATGTATTATTATTTCGGGTAGTAAAAGTATCTTCAGACATAAAAACAAAAAACTAAAAATATCAACTTTAAACAGCTATAAAAAAATATTGATAATAGGGATTTTTCTAACATTTTTATATTATGATGTTAAGTAATATGTAGACATACTTCAGTAAAATTTTCAGACCTAAATGCCAAAAATAACCAAAACGAGAATTTTATGAAATATTCAAAGTCCTATATTTTGTAGAAAATTAACATAACGGTTCCAAAATTTTACGACATATCCGTATTCATATTACCATATTTTACCGTATATGGTATCTATTACAACACCAAATAACATTTTCAAGTTTCTAACTTCAAAATTTCTCAAATTATCGTCAAAATCGAATTCGTCGAAATTTAAGTTTTCATAAAAAATGCCGTTTTTCGTCGTTTTTTCTACCGCTTAGGTTTAATTTTGAGAAATTCGAAAAATGACCTAAATAAAGTACTAACTACATTCACTTTCTAAACGGTTATCCAAACATATGCTTTTCGTGAAAATCGGAGCATTATTTCGGGTAGAAAAAGTGTCGTCAGACATAAAAAAAAACAAGAAACAAAAAAAAAAAATCACTCATCATTGTAAAACCAATACATTCTTCTCTTCACTCAGAATCTAAAATATTCTACGTAATACGTAATTCTGTAATAATTATACGAATACGTTAGATAATTCCGAGATTCCGCTTATAATATGATCATTGAGTTTTAATGGAATCGTATACGTCCGTAAAAAACGATTTATTAAAACTAAATTGTAATCGCATTAACTTCTTATATATTTGTGCTTCATAATATTACGTTCAAATGATATTATGAATTATCTACACAAATTGCTGACTTAAATTTATAATAATATATTTATACTTTATATATAGGTATTATGGTAAATCGACTTTTTACAAATATTTTTTTTTCTGTATAAAATATAATAATTCACTTCAATAAATAAAAATTATAGTCGATTGTAAATAATAAAATATTAAAATGTAATAATTAATAACCGATAGAAAAAATTGTAATGTAATATTATATTTTTATGTATTTTAGTTTGCGTATCATTAGAAAACAACGGCGTCTATAAATCGAGGAAAGTGATTAATAATAATAAGTAATAACTATTGATTTAACCAGTAACCACGACCTTTTAACTATTGTATATTGCCTATTTTAACAAATCTAAGTTAAATGAATATTAATCTTATACGGTTTTATTTTGACGAAAACAGCATACAAATTCGTAAATGTAATCTAATATTAAAAATAAGAAACAAATAGATTAAATCCGTGAATATTATAATATAATTATAAAACTATACCAGAATATGATAATTAAAATACATAAAATAATAACAAGCGTTAATAAATATGAATGGTTTATAAAAATTTTGTTCAAAAAAAAAAACTAATTTCCACTAATGCGTTTTGGTTATAATTACTATATGTTGTATCGGAAACTAAAGTTATGGTAAAACTCATATTTTATACAAATTTAAATTTTTCTAATATATATATATATATAATATTATATAGAGTTCATTGATTATTTCGAGCGATATGTAT
The DNA here is from genome assembly GCA_021307375.1 of Tetraneura akinire. Taxonomy (NCBI): domain Eukaryota; kingdom Metazoa; phylum Arthropoda; class Insecta; order Hemiptera; family Aphididae; genus Tetraneura; species Tetraneura akinire. Next base: position 40,307,142 of record JAIUCT010000001.1, on the reverse strand, counting down.
AAATAATATATTATAAATTGTAATATCCACGTCCTCGACGGTCGATGTTCGTATATATTATATATAAAACAAATATGATAAACTTTTAAATAAATTATAATTTTTACTCTTATACTTTTATATACACGCGTACATATTATACATATTTTGTATAGTTGTTGTTGTTGTTGTTTTTTTTTTCATATTTTTAAATTATTATTCAAATAAGTTTCATTTTTTATATCCACAGAATAGAATAAGCATGAAAAAAATATATATAGTATTTTATAATATATAGTTACATTGCTTATAAGTTATTATAATATACTATACAGAATGATATTATTGTAGTCATATACATGTATATAGTTAGTACACTGTGGTATATAATTTTAATATAAATGTTGTAGTCATTATTTGTACTGCGTAATTTTCGATTTAATAGACGTTTCGTGGCGAAAAGGAATAATAAAACAATAATAATAATAATAATAATAATAATAATAATAAAAATAATAATAATAATAATAATAATAATAATAATAATAATAAAATACCTAGTGGGATGGGTTCATCAAGTTCCGGCCCCGTAGTTACGACGATGGTATATATTATAATATGAAGAATGAAGATATAAAAAACAGAGAGAGAGAGAGAGTGAGAAAGAGGAATAAAAGAAAATATATCTATACTGTTCACACATAGAATATTATTATTATTATTATTTTTTTTTTTTACGTCTATTTGTCTTTCTCGTTCTCATTCTTATAATAGTATACTATATCTATTTATATACTTACGTAATATATTTTATTTTATAATTCGTCATGGTATATACCATATATACCTAATATTATATAGTTGTATTATTATATTATACGTGGATGACATCGGAAGAAATATGAATTTATTTTTACACGACTTCATTTTTATTAAGGCATATTATGGAATACATTAAAATATATTATTGGTTACGACTAAAACCTATACGTCCTATAAAGTACAAATATAGGTAACAGGTATACCTATATATTATATTAAGAGTTCATTGCATAATAATTATACCTACATTTAAAACAATACAAATTTAAATTAGTGTTGTTATATAAATAAATAAGAATATGCGTAATGTTTGCTTTACGATACTTTTGACATGACATTTACCTATATATATTTATATACACACATATAATATATATATGTGTATATGTATATAAGCATGCGTGTGTTCATTTTAATTGCATTTCATTATAAACGTCTGAACGGAACGAAAACATTATCATTTGCATTTCGATAATTTTTTCAACTGTTAACACGATCCATATACTTTGATATCGTTTTATTGAATAATTAGCAAAAGTAATGTATGCAATATATTATAATATTATGATACGCAGATTATATATAGTTTCTATTATATATGCCTATTTATAAATTAATATATTAGTCAAGAATAGTTGCGACTGATAATATTATCATTATTTTTTTTCTATTTTCCTTTCTATATTTCTTTGGATTTCGACCCGAAACAATATACACGAGTATAATATAGTTTTATATACGTCGTCACAACAGCAACAGCAGTCGGTACTTAACGTACTTAACATATTTGCATAATATACGTACACTTATCATCGTTCTGTTTTGCATTTATACAATATTATACTTGTGTAAAGTGAAAATATATAATATAATGTTAAAATGTTATAAATTTGAAACGGCGACGATGCAGCAGCGTGCTGGGATAAAACTACATTATGATAATAATATGTGCACAAAAGAATATAATATTATGATAAGAGTAACGGACAATTTGAAATAATTAAATTTTGCATGGTAAAAGTAAAAAATAAAAATTATATTTTACAAGTATTGAAAGTCTGCAGCACAGCATATTATATCGTCTCATAAATAATATGAAAAACCAGCGTGTGGGCGTTGACTGTGGTGAATCGGTAAATCGACGATATTTGCTTTATTCAAATAGGGGAACGATTGGTGGTGGTCAAAAGGGGTGGACCAGTGGGAATTTACCATCAATTTCCTTATAGGGGGTCTGACACCCTTGTAAATAATTTTCTCGTCTGGATCTCCTATATGAGCGCCATATAGACCCTCCGGGGATTTATTTATTTTTATTTTTTTTCACGCGTGCTGCAGTGATATTTTGTGAGCAGACAAGTGGTTATGTGTAAAGTATTAGGTAATGATTCAAAATCGACTAAATTATTATAGAAAATGAATTCCACAACGAAATATTATATCATAATATAAGCCGCATACCAAGGACATTTTTATAATTTTCTAGAACTTTTCAGCTAGGTACCTATACCTATATTATATTCAGTATATTATAATTCTAAATTTACATTTCTTTTTGTAAACCCAAATAATAATTTTATTTAAAACCGAAATGAAACAAGAATAGTTATCTTTTTAAATTAAATTTTATTTTTATTATTATTATTTTTTTTATGACACCGCTGTTCAAATCATGTACTCTATATACACACTATACTCCCATAGTATAATAAACTATAATTAATGTTTAGCATAATATTTTACAATACAACAAAAATGTATATTGTATTAAGAAATGAGAATATTTTTTTTAATTTATAGTTACCATATTATTACAGTAATTTTATTTTATTTTAATCAGATATATTATATATATATATATATATAATAATAATAATAATAAGAATAATAATTTATACCCAACAATGACTGCTATAAAAACATAATAAATATACACGAGTAAACCATACTGACACATCATCGTGGTGTAAATTATTAAAAAAAAAAAATTGTTTTAATAACTTTTTACAATAATGGTTGCAATTTTATACGATATTAATAGTTATTATTTAATTTTTATTATTGTTTTTTTTTTTTAATAAATAAAATAATAAAAATAATAACCCTGAAAATAACATTAAGTTGTGACATTTTTTTTCTATTATTTTATTAGTTGTATAATACAATACTTGCATATCGTTGACAGCCAACGACAACTATATAGGTACATATATAACATGTGTGTAAATACATTCGTTGAAACAACAATAATAATAATTATTATTATTATAATTATTATTATACTATAACTTTATTCTGTATATTATGAAATATCGTCGTACACATTGTAAAATAAATATATAAACGCGCGTATATAACAAAATTTAAACGGCTCAAATGAATTATTTTTATGTTTACCAGATATAATATTATACATAACATTTAAAGATTTTCATAATTTATTATCATTCGTTCGGCCTTATGTCCTTTTCGTACACTTTATAATATTTATATAATATAATTTAACCTAACCCTAATGTTTACATAATATAACATATATATATATTTATGTGTCTGTAGATCCGTAGAGAAATATAATGGCATACACTTCCCGTCTATTCTTGCAGCTTTCATTCATTTATGCAAAGGGTTGAAATGTTATTTTACCTATAGGGCGAATTCGGAGAGAAACGAAAGGGGATGAAGTTTATAGGTTCCGGCGAAACGCGAATCGTGTCGGAATCATCCGGGAAATTGTGTTTCGTTATTATCTTTGGTATAATTCAAAAATATACCCGCGAGTTTCTTTTAAGCTTGGAATATTTTTAATCGTCTAAATACAATATACATACGAGTATTATACTATAGTACCTATGTTATATTATTAAAATATACGATTGGCGCATTGTTATTAAGTCCAAAATCACCTGTCTACAAAGTTAAACGTTTTGCGCGAGATAATAATGAACTACTGGAATAAGTATATATTATATTATATACGTTACAGGAACAGGGACGATCTGCACACACGCTTGTGTCGTTCGGGATATTATTTATAAATACTTTCGTCGTATTCGCGTTTTAAAAATAATAATTACCAAGAAACGACTCAATAGCATATCCAAAGGGGTGGTTTGTGGGGTTCGAACTATCCTCTCGCGATTCGTTTTGGGATGGGATGGGGTGGGATCCCCCCTTATCTATTTTATAACGAACAAAAACAAAATATATATATTTAAGAAGTAGAATATATGTAATATTAAGAAATACGTGTACAATACATATTTTAGGCGTATTATTATAATGATGTACTTTAAATAATATTTTAAATTTTTAAATTCTGAGCGAAGCGAAGAATGTATTGGTTTTACAATGATGTGTGATTTTTTTTTTTATTCCGAAAACACTTTTACTACCACAAATAATGCTCCGATTTTCACGAACAGTTGAATTTTCCGGTTGGAAAGTGGATGTAGTTAGTATTTTATTAAGGTCATTTTTCAAATTTCTCAAAATTGATCCTAAGTGGTAGAAAGAAAGACGAAAAAACGGCATTTTTCACGAAAACTGAAATTTTGACGAATTTGATTTCAATATTTCACGATAACTCAGGCAATTTTTAAGTTGGAGAAATTTATTGGGTATTCACATAGATTCCATATATATGTGGTAATATTTTGGAACCGTTACGTTAATTTTTCTACAAAATATAGGACTTTGAATATTTCGTAAAATTCTAGTTTTTATGTATATAATGTTTGGTAAAATTGGCAGTTTGGGTTTTATGGTCTGAAAATTTTACTGAAGAATGCTGACATATTACTTAACATCATATCAAAATATTAGAAAAATCCCTTGTCTTAATTTTTTTTATAGCTGTTTTAAGTTGATATTTTTAGTTGAAACAAAAATTTTAGAATCAATACGAATATTCTTATTATTTCTCAATACTTTTACAATCAATATTAATAGAAAAACCAAAATATTTTATTGAAGAATACTGACATATGTTTTAACGAATTTCCAAAATTTTCTATTACATTGGCATTTAGGTGACAAGGGATTTTATGAGCGCTTATATAGAACTTAGAGACTTGAAAATTGTATAGAGTGTTCATTTATGTACTATAGGTATGTGTGATAAAATTTTGCGATTTAAATGTTTAATAAAAAATGTCAAAATTTTAATCAATACCTACATTATCTGACTGAACATTATCGCTCAGAATCATTTTTCGAATGCAATGGTTTATCATTGCGTTTAAATTCTTAATTAAACACTATGATTAACACACCTAAATCCCTGCGGCAGGAGTATCAGCTCGTCTTTTTTCTTTTTTCTTTTTTTTTTTTTGAAATTGCTTTTAATTGTTCCACTGGAAATTTCTACGAGGGAAAATACATAATTCAATACTTAAATTGTATACAATATACCTAATATTATTTTCATAATATAATCGCCCACATTAAACGTATCTGGAATCTGTGGGATATAATATGTACCATACGCCACTGAGACGTGTAGGACGTGATATAATGACAATGATATTACGCGCTATTTTACATAGAGTTCTCGTATAAATACCCTGTTTAATTTTATCTTTTATAATATATTATTGCGTACCTATATACTATAATAATATGCGTATATATTAAACAAATATCACGCGAACAATCCGAAATAACCAAAATTAGTTAATGAAATTTGTTTTCACTATCTATATAATGTTCGGATGTTGTTCGTTTTCGAACCGTATCACTTATCAGCATAATGGTTTTAATTTGCAATTAACAATAATTATTCATGTAATTCCATATTAAGCGCAAGTAAAATAATCAAATTTATCTAAACAATTATGTCGTTTACATATTATATTTTATAATAATTTATAGACATACTTGTATCTAATATATATATTTATAGACATACTTGTATCTAATATATATACATATAAATATATATAAAAAATGCCTAAACTTCGGTAAAAAAAAAAAAAAAAAAATAATAATAATAGCAATAATTTCCAGGTCAAATTCATATTATAATATTGTTATTATTATCATCATCGCTGTACAGTATTCGGTCTTACCTTGAAGATAAAAAAAAAAAAAAAAAAATAGAAAAACGATTGTATAGCGTGTATTATATCGTCTCTTTTACTTCCGGTACACCTTATATACATATTATGTACTTATGGAACGTATAGAATCGTGCCTATATACTTATATCGTTTTCCGATGTCTATCAATCAAAACACTTGAAAAGTTCCGAATTGAAATACGATAAATTAAGACGACTGACTGATGTCTGTCGTCATCGAAATATACTTATTATTAAACACGAATTATATATTTATATTAAATATATACATTATAATAAACAGCTATATAGAAAATGGTTGAAACTTATATATAACAATATTTCTGTTTTCAATTGAAAATTGTATTAATTTTTTCCGAGATTCAGCATTTTACAATACAATTTTTTTTTTTTTTTTTTTTTTTTTACCTAAAACATTTAAAAGATATAATTATAATAGGTATATTATACCTAAAGATAATATATACATATTATGTATATAAATTGTATATAGTATTTATAGTATTGCATTAATGTTAATTAATATTTATTTCTAGTTTTCATGTACTCTAAAAGTCTAAATATCACATGCATGATTTTTATTTGTTTTATTTTATTTTTGGATTTATTTATTTCTTTTCTCATACTATTTAATAATTGCCAATCTATCACTTGTTTATTATAAATTTCTTATTTATTGTAATTATGCAAAACTGCCGATTGGCATAAATAAACTAATTATTATTATTATTTATAAAATACATTATAAAACGTTTGAATTTTACAAAATTTTATTCATTATTTTAATTTTAAATAATCGATCGCATATTTACATTTATATAATATATACAATATACATATAATAATAATAATAATAATAATAATAATAATAATAATAGTTAGGTATATAGTTCGTGTTCGTTCTATAGTATAAATAATATTATAATTTATTAAAAACGTGAATCGCGTATCCATAGCGACGTGCATTTTACTCAGGCACCTTGTTCTTTTATATTAAATAATATTATATAGGTATGTAACAACCCCTTTCTGCAGGTTTTAAACTGCGTTTATTATTTATTTTTGACAAATCTGTATAATAGTTTGAAAGAAACGACAGGTTACGTTTTCAATATCATAAATTATATAGATAGGTACGTATGGACATCGCGTTTTGACGACTATAAAAAAATATAATATTGTCATTTCCGAATAATATATAAATTTAACTTAACGCTCATAGAAATTTAACTGTCAGTACTCGCTATCAATCCGTTATTATTCACTCAGAGTGGTTCTAATGACAAACACAAATACACGTAATAATGTGTTCATTGATCAAATTCACGAGTAGGTACGACGTAATATTTTATATATAGGTACAAAATCAATTTTCATACGAATTTTCGTTCGAAATTAGATTGATTTGTATAAGTTGATATTATACGATTCGTCATAACTACGATATGTTTAGATAACGCTCAAAATGTACTTTGTCAATTTCTCAAAGTTTATGTTAAAAATATATATATATATATATATATAATGTGATTTTGAAAGTATATGTTGTGACTATATTATCTATATAAATAAATTATCATAATTAATAATAGTTTTAATTAGAAACTTATTTTCTATAACGTTTAATAACTTATATAAAAAATAAATTATAATCAATCACCATATTTTATTATTAATATCGAGACATAATTATATTATTATGTTAGAGAATATTACAACTCACGATGCAACATCTAAATTACATTGAAATGATATATTATTTTAATAAAATGATAATTATTAGAAGACCACGTAAATAATACACAGTTCACGATATCATTAATAACTGATAAGTTAAAATAGGTGTTAACATTTTGGACGCAACTTACCTGTCAATTTATCTAAAATTCATGTGCAAATTTAATTTATTCGCCAGTCGCTACTTCGCTAATAACAATACACGACCGTAAATATTAATAATATATTATAATATGGTAATCTTTTATACAAAATGTAACGCATAATTCATAATTTATAAGTTAACAATGTTTTTGTAATTATATTACACTTGTCATATTATATACGAAAACTAAATAATATAATAATGTCATGAAATAATATTTTTACATATAAACACGACTCAGTTTAGATTTAACAAAAATTTTACAAATATTAATTATTAGAAAACCAACTAACCATTAGTTTAATGGAATTAAAAATTAAATCAAAGCCATGAAATTATTTAATATTTTATTTATTTTATTTACTTTTGAATAATTAATTAAGTTAAAAAATTAATTATTACAATCATTTTTTTTACATTTTTAATAATAATAAAAAAAAAATATTCTCAGATGTAACAATGAAATATAAAATATTTCTGTGGATATTACTTTTGCGGTATATATATTTTTATATGCAGAGTGTCGCACTGTTCCAGATCTATTTCATATTTAATAACAATTATAATAAGACTACAAAAATTAAGATATTTGAAACCTATTTTTTTAAATTATTAATAATAATAATGAAAAAAAAATATATATATAATAATAATAATAATTATGATGATGATGATGATGAAAAAAAATATATATAAATGATTATTATAATAATAAAGAAAAATATATATATATATACATATAAATAATAATAATGGTGATGATGAAAAAAATAATAATGATGATGATGATGATGATGATGATGATGAAAAAAATAATAATAAAGAATAAAGTATGTGTATAATAATAATAATAAAAGTAATAATAATAATAATAATAATAATAATAATAATAATAATAATAATA
>JAIUCT010000001.1:40261864-40284080 GCA_021307375.1 Tetraneura akinire | reverse complement strand
ATTATTATTATTATTATTATTATTATTATTATTATTATTATTATTATAATCATGACTATATTTTATTAACGTTGTTCTTGTTTGTGTAATTTTTTTACATATTATGTAGATTAAAACATAACTAAAGCTGATTTCTAACACACGAAATGTGTTCGAGTAATGGCAATTGTTTAATTTAACAGTCAGATATTATATTATTATTATTAAACAATTTGGTTTAATTATAAAATATAATGTTATATTGATAAAACAATATGATTTATACAATCAAAACAATTAATATTATTCTTATTATTATTCATTAATTAATTTAATATTATTTTATTCCATTATACATATAATATACAAATGATATAATTTTTAATTTTAATAATTTATACATATTTTCAATTATAAGAACAAATAGTACCTATTCCATATTACTATACTATATATATTTAGTAGAATGTTTTTTATTACTCTTATAATTACGAGAATAATAATTATACGAAAGGAAATAGTCCAAAAGTCTATGTATTTTAACGAAACATAAAACCATTGAATATGTAAAGAACAATTAGAATTGCTCTTAAAATATCTCATAAAATTTATTTTTAATTAAAATATGTTGATAATAGCAGTTGTATATATGGATGTAAACCTTGAACAAACGTTTAAAACTTAAAAATATAAAAACCACGTGAATCAATAATACGTTAATAAATAATAATAATGGTTAAGGCCAAAAGATTAATGGACTTTTTATGTAAAAAAGTGAAAAATCAATTGTCTGATTCTAATGTCTTCTTAAATTTAGTTTATATATGTATATAATTTTTTAAATTTAATAATATATATAATTTTGAATAAGGTAAGTTTAGTATAGAACATTTCATGTATTTCATTCGCGATCATTTCGATTGTAATACACGTAAAATAAAAAAATAAAATGAAAATTTTATCTATATGGAATGTTTATAAATTAAATAGGTAGGTACATACGAATATAGCAAATATTAATTAAATATAATATACTGTTTTACCTACTAGCGGGTATTTATCATCTGCTGACCAATTAAATATATAAATTTTCATTTTTTTATATTAATATAAAGATAACAATTTTATCTTTATCATATAAAGAACATATTTTTATCATAAAGCCGGTGTCGAATCTAAAAAGATAAATGTAGAGGTCCTTGCCCTGATCGTTGTTAAAAAAAAAAAAGTGTCTTTTATTTATAGAATATGTTTCAATTAATTCTATTGGTTATAATATTTAAAAAAAAATATATTATAAATTATTATTAAAAGATAAATTTAATTTAAACGTAAATAAAGACTTAGGTATAACTATCGTCTTCTTATCATTTAAATAGACATCGGATCTTCACAATATTATAATATTAACGTTAAAATTGTGACGATCGGTTACTGCAGTATACTGTATACATATTATAGCAAAATTCCAAAAGAAATATCTAAATTTATAAAAACATGAAATATACGTTTAATAACAGCGTTAATAAATTGTATAACATATACATATAATATGGTCAATCTTTAGATTGATAAATCGTTTATAGTTTTTTACATTATAGTGTCGTTAAGCAGTGTATAGTAATATAACTATCACAAGAAATGCGACTCGATACAGTGCTCCGGGTGCTGTTTTTCACTGAAACCAGGGACTGGCAAAATCATTTTATATAAAAACATATATTTAATTTTAAAGTTCCCGTCTTATTTACGCGAAACTTTAAGTAACCTTGATGAAAAAATGACATTTGGAGCGCTATCATCAAGTCGCATTTTTCGTGAAACCAACTAGTTTTAAAGCTATATAAACGTTGTAGCTATAAACGTGTGTATTATTTATATTATAATATTAATAAGTGATCTTTATAAATATAAAAATTATATCATATATTTTTTTTCTGTGTTCGAAATTTTTTAATTTATTTAAAATTTAGTACATTCAGAATTTTTTTTTTATCGCTGTCATATCGAACACTCTGTAGTCTGTATATTAACGACCCAGAACATTTTCGGTTAGGTAATTTTTTTGAAAAGATTGCAAAATTAAGATTTTCACTGGGTAATATAAAAATATGTTATAATTTTTATCAAATATAAACATCATTAATTCCATAATATTGTCATTTTACAGAAATACACTCATATTATAAAAATATATTAATATATTATAGAATGTACTGTAATAAAATAAATAAATACAAATTTTAAGTAAATTTTTAATTTATATATTTTATTGGTCTCGAGTTCTCAACATTGATGCATACTCCAAATAGAGCCGCAGATTCTCAATCTTCTATATATATATATATATATATATATATATATATAATATTATATAATATTAATTCGTTACTGAATATAACGTTCATTATAAATTTACAATATAAATAAAAAAAGTTTGCATTTCGAAATTTATTTAAATTCCTTAAACAGATTATAATATGTAGTTGTAGTATAACATTTGAAATTATAATATAATGAGTAATAACCTTAAGCTTTAGAAAAATGATATCAATGTATATGTAAATACAATATAGTAGTTAGTATCAATATACTAAATTTATTGCATAATTTCTTTAAAAAAAGTAATATTACCAGTTAATTTTATTTAAAATATTACACATTTATACCGTTTATTATAAAACTAAAAGCTATAACTAAATACTAATCAGTATTAAGTATATACATTTTAACCCAAATTGCATTATGAATAATTTATATTTTAATTTATGCACCATAAAAATATATTATAGGCGACTGAAACTACTTTAAATTTAAATTTGTGCCTCTGTGTATTGAAAGTCAATATTCTGTACGACAACAATTTAATATTTTAAATTATGTAAATGCAGTTATTCGTATATATTTTCCTAAATTATTATACACAATACGAAACAATAATATTAATTGGAAAATTATTAATCTGTATATTATTATTATTATTATTTATTTTAACTAAAAAATGTTGACGGTCATTAATAATTTTATGTACAATAATTATTATTATTTATAATCTATATTTTATTATTTTTTTTTTTTTTTTTTTACTCCAGCGTTTATGAATTTTTTGTTATATTACGTATATTTATTCTGATGTAAATAAAATTGGAAAACTTTATATTAAAAAAAAGTAATAACTTCCACGTATTGGCGATTATTCAATTTTAGCATTGCCAATTAAATCAGCTTCCGTCTAGGGGTCTTGGTAATTTTTTCTCGTTTTCTCGCTATTCCTCCTTGTTAATTTCGTTAAAACGAATTTTCAATCGTCAACTATACGTATAAAACAATAAATAATTGGTGAACAGTATAATTTTTACCGATACGCATCAATCCAATTATTAACAAAAAAAAAAAAAATAATAATAATAATTATTATTATTATTATTATCAACCCTACAACGGATATTAGTTTGTATAAAAAAAGTGCAATAATAATAAACGAGTTAGAGAGATGAATTAGGTACAAATATTTTAATATTAGGTTAGTATAACGAAATAATTAGCTTTAACATGGAAAAGTAACTATTTAAATAATATTTTTTTTTATAAACAATGACATACGAGTTTTGAGTACCTATATATACCTGTATATTTTACTAATATATATACTACATGTATTTTACTAATGATGTAAAAAAATTAGGTCATCTGCAATAAAATTATATTAATATAATTATCATTTCGATACTATTTTGGTTTATTTAATGTGATAAAATTTAAATTATACTGTATAGTATAGGTACATACACCTTTACATAGGTGTAGTGTGTAGATATTAGATAAAATAGTTATAATTTATAAACTTAAAAAAATATTCGTGTATAATTTATTATACATATTACGTTCATTTAGGTTTATAAATAGTACCTAAACACTATTTATTATTAAAAACAATTATTATTAATTAAGTATTAACAACAAATACTTTATGAAAACAAATATTATAAATAATTTAACTGTACAATATTAACTGATATGAGCAAAAAATTATTAAAATGTGCAACTGGTAACTAATTATATTTTATATGTGTACTAAACTACTTACAATGTTCAAATTAAATATATTTTAAAGATTTTGGCTACTGGAAGTTTGAACACAATCTTAACGTCTATAATATATTATAATATAACCCAATACATAATTTACATTTTGTAAATCACTGAATAAAAAATTATGATTTATTATATTTTATATACCTATGTATACAAAATAAATGAAAATAAAATTATATGATTATGATATATTATTTAAATCGATAAATTTTTAAGTAAAATTGTGTAAAAATAAATTTAAATACATTACAAATTAATTTTACAATTATTTTAGACGGATTTAATTAAAATTTATAACTAAAATGGTTTAGCTGATATCTTTTATATTTTATTTTTTTATCTGTTCAATTACGTTAGCAAAAACCAGTGAAATATTATTATTTTATTATTATTTAATATACATTTTAAATCGAAAATTTATCATAACTAAAAAAAAACCCCTTCTTAACGAAACTCACTGCGTAGGTACTTTATACCATTAATTAACGTAATCCCTATTTCTTTTAATATAATAACAACGTATTTTTATTCCACCTATACGTAATAAAATAAATATTTAATATTACTTTAAAATTTCGAATATTATAGTAATTAATATTAGAAATAATTTATAAATTTAATTAGTAGATAAATAATTAATTTATATGGCTAAAATATATATACATTAACATAAATATGTTATATAACCTAACCGATTGAATGGACGATAATAATATTATTTTCTTATAAACAATTTACAATTTAATTTAAATATGAGTAATTTTTAATTAATTTAGCAAGTATTAAAATTCTAAATTATCTATCTTATCAGAAATAATATGTATTATATAGGTTATATAGGTATAACTCGGACTTTGATAATATCGTCAAAAATTTAGGAATTTAAATATAAAAACATCTAAAATGTATATGCTTAAATTTATTATACAGTTTATAATATATTAATACAAATATTGTTATAATTCAAATCATCCAACGTACAATAATTATAAATTGTAGTTATCAATGATTATAACCAATAACTTTTTAAAAAAAAAAAGACATTGTTGGTATATTATATTATTATTACTTTTATTTCTATTATTATTATTATTATTATTATTATTATTATTATTATTATTATTATAATAATTATTACTATTAAATATAATTGATTATGTTATTAGTTCATCTTTTTTTTATAATATAGGTAATAAACTAAATTATAAAAAAAATGTCAAATAATTACTTAGGATAAAAAAATATTTAATTAATTTTATGCTATAAGAAATTATTTAGAGACTTAATACAAACGTTAAATTTTCGGGTGGTTGTTTACTCAAGATATTTTGATGTCGGCTTTAGTTAAACACAAGTACCTACCTAAATCAACGACCACATGTCCAAACTAATTGAATTTATTAAACATATATTTATTAAAATTGTATTGTTAAAATATATCTATAATGTCTATAAAGTCTTATATATACGTATAACTTTAAACATCTATTAAACCACTGAAAATCGTCTTTTTAACACTATTAAACTTTAAACTATATACGAGTAATGTATTTAAAACTCGTCGTTTTGTCTACTATATAATATACGTACTTATCTAATTTATTAAAAAAAAATTGTTTATTACCTAATATTTTACCCATGATGATAAAATTATGACTTTATTAATATTTTTTATAGTTGAAATAATATTAGATAATATTTGATTATGATTAGAAGGAATATTGAAAATGTTTAATTTTTATGTTATTTATATAATTAATAGTTTTTTCTTCAAAACGTAATCAGCTCGTGAAATATGTGCAGTCGTTCTGCGTAACTTTTTAAACATTGAAAAATTTTTGTTTTCAAAAAATATATAGGTATTATTTTCTAACCGTGTAATATAATTTACAACAAATTCACTTGGCCAAACGAGTAACACATAATAATGGTTTCCACGTGCAAAGTTTAAAGTTAGGTGTCCAACTTTGTAGCAAATAATGTAATTTGTAAAATGCAAAAGAAATTACCTCATTATTTAAAGAAAGAAAGTATGAATCAATTTATTAAAAATTTCAAATATACCAAATAAATTTTAATATTATATAATAATACATAATGATTTATTGTTTTAATAGAATTAAATTGTTTTTACTAAAAAATTTTAATAATATTTATCGTTTTGTAAAGAATAATAATTACTAATTACTATAATTAGTATTATAGGTTTGTAACTATGAATCACGAAACTTTAAGTTTTAGCCATTTATCCAGGTTTTGAGAACATATAGAACGATTTTTGGTCATGTTTTCATTATTTTGTACCTATTTATTTAAAGAATTCGTAAGTATTATCATTATTTATTTTCAACAAACAATGTATAATTTTAGTATTTTGCTTAATACGTATATTGTATGTACATCGTTTCCAAGAGCAACGGATTACTAACTTTTATTATTTCGTTCATGTGGATGTTATGATTTATGACCAATTACATATGTATTAATTTAATTACTTAATTTTTTGATAAGTTTTGTATTCAAAAATATATGACTATTACTAATTATTGTCCACACCCATTGTTTGTTTAATTATATATTCAACTGATTTGTTTAGTAACTATATTCATACCTAGTTTGGTTTTCAAACTTTAAAATAAATCATAATCTACAATGTCTGTTTGGCGTTTTATTGAAAAATAAATGAATAAGACAACCGATATTGGCATATTATATTGGTTGAAAACGTTCATACTTAGTATAAAATTAATATTTCTCTTTTTTTGATTCTCTCGACTCTCGAGGAATCATTGAAAGGAAAACTTAAATCAATCAGATAGTGGTAATGAGCTCAAAAAGATATCGAATATTTATACTCAGATTTAAAGACTATAATTACATTATTATATTATTTGAAAATAGCAATAAATTATCATATTCGAAAGAACAATTTTCAAATATAAACGAAATTGAAATTTTATAATTGTACGTTATTATTAACTTACACCTAATTAATGAATAATTATTATACCTGTATTATGGATTTCCTAACAAAATTTGTCTTTAAAAAAAAAAAAAAAAAAAAATCACTAGTAATTTTATTTAAATATATAAAGAACTTATTTCATCAATTAATCGTTATATAACGGAGAAAGAAAATAAAATACAAACCTATATGGTTATACATGATTTGTTGATTTTTTTAAGGTAATATTCCTACCGTACTTAATAAATCTTATCGGGACGCTAGAAAAATGAATTATAAATATAGTACCAATTAATTAATTCGTCCATCACACATGAAATAATTGTGGACCGTTAGTTCTACCGAAAAGAGTGACTTTAATTGTATAATATATTCTTAATAATTAGGTATAAGGAAAAAAAATAATTACACTTCATCAGTTTCAGAGTGTTTATTTACCTATTTATGTCTCTTTAAAAATTTTGAAGAAACCTACAGATTTTTAAAGACGAGGTTCAGCTAGAAGAATATTCTCGAACAAATTTTTAGAAATTTTGGCCTAAAAATCTCATGCCCTCGGTTGTGACATTCGAGAAAGCAATGTTTAAAAGTTTAAATTTTAACTGTTGAATTATTATATAATGTATATTGGTACGACCAAACGTTTCTTAGATGAAAAAAAGAAATTCCGAATTTCTTCCAAAACCGAATCGCCAATAGTCGTATACGGGTATAACGCACTTCCGATGTACACATGTGCGTGATGATTTGTGTAGCTCGTATTGATACAGGACACGACAAATAAGTGGATCGTTTAATATAAATATCCCGGATTCTGTTATTCAACCCTCGTGACGACGAGACATATTATCCTACTTAAAAGGTTATCAAAAGTGTATACCGAACTCGCGATTTAACACTCTTGTCCAAAGTGAGTAGGGCCGGTAGGGAGGCGGAAATCTAACAAAGTGAACCGGGGTAGTGGTCGTGGTACATAATACGTATATGGTATATATATACCATCATCATACATACGATTACGCGAAAACACAGTTTCCGGACTACCCGACCACTTGATTATTGTCAACCGTTAATATGAGGTCGTGGGCTTTATGGCCTACATATTTAAACACGCGTTCACGCGTGTAAAACATATGTTGCAAATAAATATAGAAAATAATACGTTTTTAAATATTAAAAGCGTATAAAATATATTATTTTTCATTGATAATATATCCAACTATATAATATTATATTATGTATGTCTGTATAAACATCGTAGGTACGTATGACGAAAAAGTGTATAATAAATTAAAACATACAATAAATAATATAAATTCCCGTGTTTTATTAGTTGTTGTTAAATTAGTGTCACAAATTGAATAATAAAAAATAAAATAAACAAATAAATAATAATATGTAAATAACATAAATTTGTCACAAAATCGTTTAAACCCAAAGTGAAATATTGTAACTATATTCACGTGTTTTCATGAGTTAAATTATATTGTTATCATTTACTTTGAAACAATTAATTTATCAAATATATATTTAGCATAGATCCGTTGTAAAATGTTTGAAAAAAAACAATATTATATCGTTTGTGATTGCACTTACTTACTTTAAACTTTAATGGGAGGACGGAAAATAGTCAACGTGAAGTTTTATTATATCGCCGTTTATTAAATTGTTATCTTGTTTCGTCTTATCTAAAGGGTAATGTTACAAAACATACGTAAATACTATAAATGAGTCGTTTAAATCGTGGCAATTATTACTGCCAAACGTAAAGCTTAAAAACTGATTACTAATTAAAATATAAACGAATGTAACCTAAGGACGTAGCCATTTTCTCCGATACAATTTAACGGATAATATTTCTAAATATTAAAAAAATATATATAAATAATATATAAAGTTAGAGTTTAGAATAATTATAAAGAGATAATTGATTAAAATATAAAAATATTTTACTCAAAATTATATCATTCAATTTTTAAATTAATTTAAATTAATTAATTTTTTACAAAAATAAAAATGCCCATTTACGTATACATTTATTTTGATTTTAATAATGAACTTTTCTTATTTTGTAAAAGTTTATCTACAAAAATCCATTTAAAATCATTTACCTATATTAGTGATTACATGTATATGTTATGTTCAGTTATATTATACTATTTATTAGTTATTTATATATTTAAGTATTTAACACTTTAAAAACTTATTATTACAAGTTCATTACTTTACTTTAAATACAAGTAGGTATACGAGTATAACATAATTAAAAATTAAAAACACGAAAATTGGATTACTTAATAGAATTTACTATTTTTACATTTTTACATCATCACACTCGTATAATATTAGTCACTATAATTATTACAAAACAAAATACATGCTTTAATACATTTAATTACTTGTATCTTATCTTATCGTTATAAAATTCAAATAAAATTGTATTTAAAAAAAAAAAAAAATTTCGTACAAATATTTTCACGAAAACACTAAATTCAAACAATAATCAGATATACGAGTACGTAAATATAATCAATATAATAAATAATCATATATTCATATTGTCTAGATTTTTTCGATTGTTTAACCATTATTCAGCTTCACCTAAAATAATAATTATTTTAAGTGACTATAGAATAAACCGTACCAATATTAAACTAATATTTCCTTATATTCTTCTCATCCTGAGTAAAATTGTATTTCTTGTTATCTTTCCAACTCTCCTTGAATAATAATAATAATAATAATCTTAGCAAAAAACTAAGATAAATAATTCTTAACAATGTTTTGGATATTCACATTTGAAATAAATTTCTAACCGATTTACGGATAGACAGTTTGAATTCTATATTTAAACTGTTTAAAACATTTGGCAAACGTATATACTTTTGATATCCCGCCTTTTTTTTTTTTATACCATCTTAAGATGAAAAAAAAAAGTATAAAAGTTTTTTTCTTCGTATACAAGAACGTATAATAAACCCTTTCTTGTCAAGCGGCGTGCTTTCATCCCTTTGAGTCGTCTATCGTTTAAAAACGCGGCATTCATCCGATCGTATATATACATGGATACACACGCATATACTTCCTTATCCCACATGTCCTACTTAAAGGCAGTGTGAACGCTTCCTACATACTTACGCAGATCAATAATTGGACACAATGTTAACAAGAGTTTCGTTCTCTCCCTCACACCCCCTCACTCACTCATTCATTCATTCACCGCACCCACACTTACCTCTCGTGCATCCTGTCTCACTCGTCCCTCGGTGTACACAGCCCCTACTCCACCAGGCCATCGAGCTTTCCCCCTCTCCCGCCCCTGCCCTGTCGCAGAGTACTACTCCGCTCGTCCCACCCGGTCTTTACTATTAATTATATTATATTAATAGTTAGTTTGGCAACATGGCGGAGTTGTTATTAGAGTGTGCATGCGCACCCGATTGACGCTTCCGCGCGCAACCCCTTTAACGCTACCCTTGTCCCGTCAACCCTGTAACTGCCTCGTAACCTCATCCCTTTCATCTCCGCTCGCGACGATTTAAATTTATATATATATACAATATACATATTTCTTTCGCGAAAAACGATAAGAAGATAATATGAAATTACGAAAGTATGCGTATACATAATAATGCGTTTTAATGTACAATCTATATAAGACAAAAATGCAACAACACAGAACAATCGACTTTTAGGCCGCGTAGCATACAAACGGTTCATGTATATAAAAGTTTATACTATATATATAGGTACATTATGTATATACAAAACACTTGGACACTTTGTTCGGAACTTTTCAAGTATATAACAGTAAAACAACATTTGTAACCATAAACCAATTAACCATCATTGACAACGAAAAGTATATAATTATATGCATATACTCGAAACTGATTATTATATAGTGTACTTATATAATAATATATAAAACGTATGGCGTGTTAAATTCTTAAAAATTTTAACACATTTTTTTTTAATAATTATTTATATTATTTATAAAATTGTATATTAAATTTCTATAGATGGTTGATGGTTATAATATTACGCGTTTCATTGGAATTACGTACCTATATCATATTATATATTGATACATTTCGTATTTTAAAATTTCCGTTAATAATAATAATAATAATAATAATTTCCGTTAAGTCAACATTATAATATTATTATCTATATTGATAACACCCCAATACAGGATACCTTTAGTTAATTATCCCGTAAAAAATATAAATGTTTCCTTAATAGATTTAAAAAAAAAAACGAATAAGTAGGTACTTAAAGTTTCACAAAATAATATATCGAAATTATAATGAAAAACAAGACATAGACAAATTATTAATTAAACTTTATCTCTTTTAATTAGTTTTTTTTATTTTTAATTGTAAGTACTTACATTTTGACCATAACCACATCTGAGCTGTATACTATATATATAATAATAATATTTCATCTTATTGAATATCTAAAATTTAAATACAAGCATGATGCATAAGGGTTCTATTTGAAGTTTATATTATTTAAATGTACCTATATACTTGTATATTATATTTCCTCGGATAAGCAATTTTCAGGTAAAATTAATTTAAAAAAATAATAAATTTATATTTTATAATTTTTAACAATATTATTATTTTATATTTAATATACAATTAATTAAAATGTTATTTAATATTATTATTGTAAATAAATATAAAATATTATCACAAATAAATATTCCATAAAATACCAATATTTTAAATATATAATTACAATATTATTATAATAATTATAAATTATAAAACAAATAAAATAAATAAAATTTAGATTCTGAACGAAGCAAAGAATATATTAGTTTTACAATGATGAGCAATGAGCATATTTTTTTTTTAGTTTGTAACTAAGTTTGTAACACATTTTCTACCCAAAATAATGCTCCAATTTTCACGAATAGCATATGATTCCGATAGAGAATATTGTTTAATATTAGTACTTTATTTAACTAATTTTTTCTCAATTGACACTATGTGATAGGAAAAACTACCAAAACATGACCAAAATACGGCATTCTTCACAAAATTTGAAACTTCGATGAATATTAAACTTTGATACTTGAAATTATTATTGGATGTTCAATGTTCACATGGGTACTATATGAGTATATACATGATAAAATTTTAGAACTCTTACGTTGAAATCTAAATGTAAATGAGTACCTATCTATTATTTATATATTTTTAATAAAAATGTAAAAATTTTAATCAATACGTATACTATCCGACTGAACTTGGCTCAGAATCGTTTTTCGAATGTAATAAGTTATCGTTGCATTCAAATTTTAATTAAAATTCAACACTATCCTCTTTACACCTGTATATTCCTTCCACATCAGTATAAGCTCTTATTTGTAAATATAATTTACACCTTACCTTATTGCGGTCATATTAAAATAGGCGCATGCATGATACATGATTCAAAAACTATATTTCACTAAACATTCTATCTCTACATATCGTAAAGTAGATTTATCACTAAATTATTACTGCTAAAAATTTAAGTAATAAAATTGAAACTATTTTTAAACATGTACATATTAAAGTTATGTAATTGCAAAGTCTTATAAATAAATAATCTATATATGTCAATTTTAATAAAAATCCTATTACAAATTGTTTATTATTGTAAGTTAAATGAACCAAATACATTTTGAAAGAAATCTCTTCGAAATTATTATTTAAGTAAATACTAATGTTAAACTGAAAAGTAAATATTTTATTATTTTATATTATAGTTAGCAGTTTGTTTTTCTATAAATAATTTTCTTTGCCCCATAATTTATATTAAGACGCGCGTTCAGATATTTAAAGTTTAGACACTATCTTCAAATATCGTAAACACTGTCGTCTGTCCCTCATCTCTACGTAAAATATGTTTTATATTTCCATGTATATTACATAGTATACCTACTGTGTACACGTATACACTCAACTTTACGCGTTCTTCATATTTCATAATAATATATTTTATTAGTTTTTTTAATCATATTATATATTTATTATGTAGGTACCTATATATGTGTATAGTATATTTTTATTTTAATTAGTTACAAAATTACAGCTTTTACATTTTTAAATCTCAGTAATATAATATTAAACGTGTTATACATAAAATATTATTACTTAAATTAATTATTCTCTCACGTGTATTTTATCGTTTGAGTTTTTAAACCTCTTCAGTCTTCTCCAAAATTGTTTTCTCGGTATAAAAACATAAGTCAGACAAATGGTGATCATAAACTCATAACAAATTATAATTGTTTAAAATCAGTAAATTTTTTTACCAATATTGTAAAAAATTACTCTTCGATCAATTTTCTTTGAAATATACATTTGAGCTCATACCGTGCTATGCTATTTTACAATTATTTAAAAAATGTTTAATAAGTATAATCTGCAAATTATTTAAATAATTGTATTATTCGTACAAATATATACGTATCAATTATAATATAGTACAAAAAGTAAGTATATTATTGTCAAATTATTTTTTTATCATAATTCTACAATATTAAAACTTATAATTATTATTATATAGTTATTATTTTATTAATAATCATTTATTTAATCAAAATGTAATACAATAATTTTGTTTTTGATATTTGAATACATTAAAAAATAATTGAAATTTTCATTTTATAATTGTTCAATCTTAACAGTTTTTTCGCAATAAAAGCGAAAGCTTAAAATATAATTCTATATTAACATAATTGTACGCATACCTATACAAATTACGCACTGTCTAATATATAATTTAAATATAGATTTTATTTTAAACAAACATAGAAATCTTTTCTCGTATTTAATATTTACCAAAATACTTTCCTATTTTTATTGTTCACTTAGCAGTATTTATGTATTTGAATTTGGTTTTCAAAAAATATAACACGCTGTTTTATCTGTAGAAAACGTATGGTTCATCAACGTTACACCAATAGTGCTTTCATTTTATTATTATACGATATGTTATTTATATTAAAGTATAGATGATGAACATTACACTATTACATCTACTGACCATTTTATGGTATGTATTTCATATCGGAAAAATCTACGTAAAATCCAATACATTTTATTACTTCTTACGTCTATTTTGAAAATTGATCAAATAAATTATAGAAAATATATAATATTATATACAATGTACTACACTCTGTATTTTTAATTTAATATCTAATAATTTGGTATGAAATTACTATAATATATTATAATATTCGAGTTTAAATTTCAAAATTAAATCATAGCTAAATAAAATTATTACACATATATTTATCACATAAAAATATAATTAAAATAATATATATATTTAATTGTTTAAATTAATTTAATTATGAATATACAACATATTTTATAGTATACTGTCATACTGATATTAAATGTATTTTATTATTAATCATTATTTATAATTAATTAAATAATGTCAATTATACCATAAAAATTGATTAACCATAAAAAATATTTAATATAATATATAAATAAAAATAAATCGATTAGAAGAAGTTTACATTTGTGTGTATTGTTAATAATAATTTATAATATCATTGATAACGATAGAATATAATTATTATATAAATATATAATTACAACATGCATATATGTAGTGTTTCTTCAGGCATATATTTGACAATATTCTACGGTTTTTATGTTTTGAAATAATAATAAATTAATATAATTCATTGTATGTAGGTATATACGAGTACATCAAGTAATTTCTAAAAATATATATTATGTTGTGCAACTCAAATGCTACAGATGCATTACTGCAATAATTATATTGGAAAAATAATAATAGACAAATTTACAATTTTATAGACTAGTTTTATACAATCTCAAATTTATCCAAACCAATTGCAAGTAAATTCTGAATGGTTCTACAATAATATTAATGAGAATAATAATAATAATAATATCTATCAAATGTGCTTAACTAAAAAACAATTCAGCCTAAGAATAATCCACAGAATAGTTATTATATAAATAAATAATAATCTACAAGTTAAATTTTAATAAAGAAATTTACGAAATTTAAAAGTTCACCAAGTATCTCAACCACATCTTAATATAATATTCAAACATAATTGTTGTACATATCACATAATATAGGTATACCTTTTATTTATTTAATTATATAGGTGGTCTGTATTATTCCTAGAATAATTATAATTTATTGCTTATATTCCTATTTTATAGTTAGTAGCATTATGTATTTCAGAATACATGTTATATATACAAAGTCAAACCCGGATAATGGTTAGGTAAGGTTTGATCCTCAGAATCCTGGGACAAATATTTACCCTCATCTTTCACTCTCCATTTATAATACCCTGCTTCAAAAATTAAAATATAACTTATAAATAATATAAGAATTAAATATAAATTTCTCATTGAACGTATAAGTCCATGGAAAATACCCCCTTAATCTTGGATAATGTATTTAAGAAGTTCAATTATACTTATGAATGTATTTTTATTTTAACAATACATTTTTTATTTATTTTTTTTATAGTGTAAACAAACTCAACTTTAAATGTTCAATACTAAAAAAAAAAACTAAAACTAAAACTAAAATAATGATAATTACTTATTAGTTATTAATTATTATTATCATTGCACTTCACGAAAAATTTTCTAAATAATAAAATATCGACATTCGTGTTTTATAATTATGTTGAAAATGATTTAATTAGGAAGTAAAAATATATATATAATTTAAAATATAATTATTATTATTTTAACTTGAAGTTTATAAAATTAATATAATACAATGAAATCATGCATTATATAATGCAAAACTTTAATAATATAGCATAATATATAAGTTAATAAATTTAATAGAATACAATTTAATAATACATTTATAAGAATAGTTTTATATAATATACGTGTATCCATAATATTCCTTCGGACGGGAATATTTTTGAATAAATATAAAATTCAAGTATAGTAATAATGTAGTTTTATTATTTTAATTATATGAAATTATTCCATAATAGTAATGAAATGTTAAACATATTCAATGACATTGTTTCATTTGCGTATTGGCATAATAATATAAAAATTGTATTTATAAGTGGACATTGGAATGAATTGACATTTAAAATGCACCTATTAATTATAAACTATATATATATTATTGTTAAACAGAAATTAAACAATGGTGACTCACCTGCTGTCATATAATAATATAATATTTAGATAGTATGTTTCAAAATAATCATTCAAAATAATTCATGCCTTTATATCATATAATTTCAAATTCATATTATACTATAACAGTATAACCTATTCGATTAGGTAGGCACTCTAATAAAATAGAGTATTTTTCATGATATTCAATGACTTAAACTTTAAATAGTATACGGATTAATTCAATAGCAATATAAAAACGGATAGCTAATATGATTGATAAAAAATGATTGTATATTTATATCATATAAACATAAAAATATCTGATATTTTTCTATCTCTATTAATTCTTATAATTATTATTATTATTTATTTTATTTTTCTAGATAGGTATTATACATTTCATAAATTCTTATTTCTTACAGTTTATTCTTTATGTTATATTAATAGACTATTACAATATAACACTTATCTATAACACTATATTTTATACATAACAATATTATTATATTATATTATTAATATATTTAAATATATAAAAACCTAAATCCACAAAAAATTTACTTTTATTTAAGCAAAATCCGTATTTCGATAACAAAGTTACCATCATCAAATGCAAAACACAGACTTAGATTTCAGACAGACAGACTTTTTTGTGGATTTGGGTTTTTATTTATTTAAATATATTATCCACAAGTTAATACTTCAACAATAAATATTAATATATTATTTAATACATTAAGGTAATTTTTAAATTTGTATCTTACGATATGTATGGAGGTACATCATTCTTTTACATAATATTATAAAATGCAAAATCGTGAAATAGTTTGTTTTTTTTTAGTTTTTTACAACTATTTTGCAGTCATTTACAATTATTTTAGTCTTCGCGTTCTGATTTTCCAAGCTAACATGTACTCGTAGTACGACTATAACACCTATAAATTATAATCGAGTAAAATACTAATATTTATGTCTGTAAATTATAGTAACTACTATTTTTTTTATTAAAATGCAATACTTATTTATAAATAATCAAATGTTTGTGAATTATGATTATAACAGGATTCTTGAGTAGTTATTATGTACAATAATGTACTATATGTAGAAAAGTTGTTAAATAACATCAGAAAACGTGTGTGTGTGTATTTATAGATAAAATAAGTTACACAAATATAATATTATAAATTATAATAATATATTTAATATTTATTATAGGTATGCACGAGCATCATATTACCATTAGACAATTACAAGGTAGTGTAAACTGTAAAATGTTAATTATTAAAATTATCTTTAAATTATATTGTCCTATATAATATTATACGCTTTTTAGAACAAACATTATTTTTAAATTCTAAAATACTATTAAAGTCCACTTCAAATATATAATATGCGCATAAATAATATCACAAATATGTATTATTATTTTACGTTGTTTTTTTCTTATTTAAAAAATTTTTTTTTATAAATTCACAGAAACGATGTGACCAATGACCATAAAATAGACCTATTTGTAATGCATATTGCACATCATACGATGTGCTTAATATAATTTAAAATGCATAATAAAATTTCCTTATATTACTATAATATAGGCTATATAAGCCTATAACCTATGTATATTTTTTTACTGTCCGGGGTCAAATCCTTTTCCTGTCCGTTAATTTTACACGAAACCGTCGCTTGCATAAATTCAAATTATTATATATGTATATGTATGATGGTATAAATCCTATATATATATATATATATATATATTATCCAAATTATTTCATTCGTTTCGTTTTCGTTTTCGTTTCTAAAATTCTAACCAACGCCGTATACAAAACACACACAGACCTTACCGACCCCACGTTAACGCGTTAACGCGCATGACACGACCATCATAATAGTTTATTTTTTATCATAAATTAAATTAAAATAAAATACATAACGAAAAATATTATAATAATATATTGACGTTATTATATTAATATGAAATGTATACTATATAATATAATATATACATCATACATATCACACAAGGTCGTATAAATATTAAATATATAAATAAATATTTGTTGATATTCAAATTGATAATAAAATGAAATGTAAATCGTATATAGTTAGAACAATACCTACATTTAATGATGAAACATTCTACAGGAAATGTACATAAATTTCAAATTATTACATTCATTGTTTTTATAATATTATTATTATTATGTAGGTACGCTATACCAATTCGAATAAATGTATATTATTTTGGTTCGAATATATTTTTTTTTAATTATTATTTATATTTTAAAAATCAAATTAACATTTTTTATTTGAATTTATATAATAATTAGATTATAAGCTATAAAAAAAAATTATTCAACATATAATATATATATAGTAAGTTAATTATTATAGCAAATTTAAATTATACATTATAAAACAATAGATACCGTTTTTGTAAAACTAATTAAATTTGCGTGTATAACGTTACATGATAATGTGTTTTTTTTTTAAATTATATTTTTTTTCATTTTTAAATCAGATATTGAAAATTAAATTTTTTTCATTACATAAAATACAATTAAATAATTTATTCAAATATTTTTACATCAATTTATTGCCGATTTTGGTTTTTTATTTTTTATACCGTTCCTTATGAGTCGTGACCTTGTAGGTAGTCCTCGCCTAGTGTCTACTAGCACTATGCGGTAGACAACTAAAGTTTAAAATTTAAATAGTATTTCCACCGAAACTCTTTGAATAATAATTATTAATAATTTCCGCCACGTTTATCAATATTTAAAATTGTTCGAATATTGAAGTATATCATAAATTCATAATAGATAACATAATATAACAAAATATATTGATTTTTAATTTTTAATTTAATATTATATTGTTTAATATTTAATTTAATCTGATCACTATACAGATCACATGACAATTTATACATTTTCCACCGTTGTAATCTATACAAGCTTCGAACTTCGACTAAAATAAGTACCTACAACGCAATTTTTTTTATTTTTTTTTTTATTTTTTTTTTTTTTTGTTGTAATCGCTGGACTAACTTAACTTTAACTTAAACTTCGTTTAACCACTTATCACAAAAAAAAAATAATAATAATAATAATTTGCATAAATCATATCTATATTATCTATGAACACACAATCTATTTATTAATTGCAAATATTTGCATACATAATCGTACTTATGGATAATTTTTAATATTTCTCTATCAAGAAGATAACAGCACCACTGAGCAGATTAGGTTATTTTTTTTAATACAGCACTATAATATAATATATAATATTATACGAAAAATATATTTACGTTATTATTTTTAAGAAGTAAGTTAAGTATCTATTAAAAAATAAACTTCCAATTAGAACTATACTGACTATATAATAGTACCTATATATTTTTCATTAAATTTGAGTTAATATGAATATGTATATTTATAATTCACATTTATTTCACTCGAAAAACTGGGTATGATTATAACAATATTAAACTAAGAACGATGATTAAGAAAAGCTATTAAAGCAAAAACTAATTAAATCTTACGTCCCAGACAGAATAAATATAAAGCCTACACCTACCTTAATACTATTATAGCCGTTATTTTATAAAGTAAAGAAAATCGATGAGTAGGTACTGAAGTCTATTTATTAATTTTAATTATTTTTTTTTAATTTTTTTTTTTTTACATTTCTTATTTTATGAAGATAATATAATATAATAATATTGAAATCCAGCGATATCTTCTATCACTCATAAGTCATAACCAACAAAAACATACTATAATATCTCTAAGATTATAACATTTAAATAAAACTTATTGATATACGCCTATAATTTATATTATACCTGTATTCAATAATTTACACATATTTAAATAATATAATAAGTTTTATTTTTATTTCAGAATAGCTATTAGCTAATAGCTATTAGTTATTTAATTCGAAATAATTTAGAAAACGTTCAAAAAATAAATTTTGATTTTTTTTAATATATAATAACAACTATACGATTATGTACAAGAGTATAACAAAATTATAAATTTTTTATTATACCAATGACATATAAAATTAAACATTAAAAATGATAAGAATTGTGTAATATAATATTGAATAATTTAAAGTCTTATTAATATATCGGAACATATAAATAATAATTAAGATAATTTCTAGATTTAACGTATTATTATATTTTACTGTTTGAAATATCATTTTCATTATGAAAATATTATTAAAATTATATATTATTTATTTTAATTAAGTATATTTTTATAATATATGGCACGATATTAAAGAAAATTTCATTAGATATAATAATATATTATATGTACTCGCGTAAAGATATATTATATAGATATATTGTCAGTCGTGGGGGGAAGGGGCGAGAGTGAAATTTATTCATTAATTATAAATTATAATATAGGTACAACATTCTCCTATTATATAATATTTAATCCATATTATATGGGGTCGTACATTGTATTGTATCAATATAATATTATAATATAACTGTAGAAGGGAATAAAACGCGAAAAAAATATTATAGTTAAGTGCGATTATTCTAAAAAAAACTGTTCTACGAACAGAGAAAAAGAATATATTATACATTAAATTACGTTATATTATATTTTATTATATTATATTAGGTATATTATATTATATTACATTATATTAAATTATATTTTATTATATTAAATTATATTATATTATTTTAAATTATATTATATTGAAATTAGGAACATGTCCTCTGTCAATAAAGACATCAAGTAACTTTATAGTTTATCGTTTATGTAATATATATTCGTAAATCGTATATTTAAATAATAATTTAGGCTGTAGGATATTATAATATAATTCTCACTTTTGTTTAATTTATTAAAAACGTTGTACGACTTAATTTATTAAGAGACATTTAAAATTAATGGTGTAAAACAGCTACCTTGGTATATATATATTAATATTTTAATTAAAATAATTGAAAATTGAAAAAAAATTTCCAGTGCCCAGATAACCGCGCAAAGCCGGGAACGAGTTAAAGAGAAAAACTACATTCATTATAAAATAATAAATGTTTCGTGTAGATTTTATATCTAAACATGACTCATAAAGTCAGATCCCTAATGGCCTAATTTACCGCATAATGGTAAATAACGCCTAATGAACGGAGACATTATAATATATTATAACCTGAGAGTTTGCAATATAACACAACCGCGGTTTTTGCACGTAGTGATGGAACATCAATATATAAATATATTTTATATGCCTATAAATACAATTATAATATATAATCTACAGAAAAGCATTCTTTCTCCAAAACAATAATATTACCTAATTATAATAATAATAATAATAATAATAACAAAATTCATATTTAAATTTAAATTTAAAGGGTCAGTCTCAATAACATAATACAATTCGAATGATATTGGATACATATTATGCAAAATGTTTGACCTACAAAAGAAATAATTAATTTACAATTTACCGCACATTGTGTTTTATAATATTATATTATTATACGAACAAAAATTATGTTATTTGTGTCGCTTCGATGATGATATTTTATTATATAAATAATATGATGAACTATACTTATATTAATAATAATAATAATAATATTATGCACAATAATAATTATTGTGTTTATAAAAAATAAAATACAACTTGAGTTTCAAACGATTGAAAAATTTAATTGTAAATTTTCATGCAACCATATGCGTAATACTATATTCTATATATACTATATACTACTATATTATTATGCTGTAATTTTATATATTTTATAAAATATTATATAGGTAAGTAGTATAATATTATGTTTCGTTTTGTATTGATCATACACCATACTCATTATTATTATTATTTTTATTATTATTATTATTATTATTATTATTATTATTATGATTATTATTTTATTTTTTTATTTTTTATTATTAATATTATTATTATTATTATTATTATTATTTTTATTATTATTATTATTATTATTATTATTATTATTATTATTATTATT